>JAXIVJ010004111.1:50000-60000 GCA_036785665.1 Chirona hameri | reverse complement strand
TCCAAATTTGCATAAGCAATTGAATATTTTGTGTCATGCCGCGAAGCGGCGCGAAATTTTCAAATTTGCATTTTAGATAGCTGGATTTTGACTGCTGCAAAGGCAATTTGTACAACTGTACGTCCGACCGTTTGGGGGAATCATAGTTTCAGGACCTGGGGGGAGGGGGGGGGGGGGACAATGGGCACATTGCCCCCCCCCCCCCCCTGGATCCGCCCCTACTGGGACCTGTTACAGGTGCGTGCCCACCAGCGGTATGGACCCCTCTGCCCGCCGCTCCACCTGGGCATGTCATTTTTGGTGGAACACGATCAATGTTTGAACAATTGTAGAAAATAGAATTTTGAAGCAAATTGCAAATAAAAAAACGCCAACAGAAAGGAAATGACATTCTCCTCAAAAGGACCATCTCTGGTTTGCGAAATTTTGCATTTTTGACCCCACACCAAAAAAAGAAATCGGGAAAAGTCATTTTTTTCAAGTTAATTTGTTTAGGTCGAATACCAAAATAAGGTGACCGGCCCAAATCCGCGGAGAACAAAAAATGGGGGTACCTTTTTGCCGCAAAAAGGCCCCCTCCCCCCACCCCCACCCCCCACCCACGGAGAGAGGCTGGATCCGCCAGTGACGCTGGGAACCAATTATTAAGACTATTAGCAACATACATGTCTACTTGTACTCCTGTCCCTAGATGGCACTAGTAGTAAACGCCTGAAGCTATCGGCTGTACCGCATAGCCTGCAGCTCAGAGCCGTGGTCTGCGCTAAATACACAGGGGACGGGCAACGAATCATTCCGGCCATCAACAAGGGAAACTATACCCTTGCCGTTGGGAGCCACTGCTCTAGATCAATGCATTATGGTAGAATGCCTGTCTTGACTAACTGGTTCAGAGAAAGCGGGTTCGCATCAGAGAGCCATTACAATCCACAACGCTGGCGTGCTGATATCTGGGATGATGTATGCTTCATGGCGCCACAACGGCTGAGGTAAAGTATTTAGTGCCCATCATTCATGGCTGTATCTGATGTAACATCCATGAACCTGTATTTATATTTGGTGACATTGAGTGGCTTGACCAACTTTGATGACCCCAAACACTCGTAAATCCTTAAAGTAAACGTTCAAGCAATTCGTGCCTCGTTGAGTAGGCCGGTATTTCACCATGGGGAGCACAAATAACCTGCGATGGCTCATTGTGATGGCCTGCGGTGACCTGTGGTGACCTGTGATGACCCGTGGTGACCTTTGGTGGCATATGGTGACATGTGGTGACCTTTGTTAACCTGATGCGACCTGTGTTGACCTGTGGTGACCTGTAGTAACATGTGGTGACCTGTGGTGACTTGTGGTGACCTTTAGTGACATGTGGTGACCTGTGGTGACTTGTGGTGACCTGTGGTGACCTGTGGTGACCTTTCATGCCGTCAGCGGGAGCGGTCCGGTCGTACCCTGCTGCTAACGACCCACTTTATGGAGGAGGCCGACCTGCTGGGGGACAGGATCGCCATCATGGCCGATGGCCAGCTCCAGTGCTGCGGCTCCTCGCTGTTCCTCAAACGCAAATACGGTAACGGAACCTGTGACCCATCCATGACCCATCTGTGGTGAACCTGTAACCCATCCATGACCCATCTGAGGTAAACCTGTGACCCATCCATGACCCGTCTGTGGTGAACCTGTGACCCATCCATGACCCATTTGTGGTGATCCTGTGACCCATACATGACCCATCTGTGGTGCGCTGAGCAACGCTAGGTGACCAATCACCATTGGATAGCCGTACTTAGAAAGGCACGCAGGCAGGGCCTATTTTAAGGAAATGTCAGTGTGGGGGGGGGGGGGGGTATTGGATAAACGTGCCTATTTTACAAAGGTAAAAAGAAATAATCCATATGCTAAAGAAATGCATCGTTGGGCCGTGCTTGGCAGTATTTCATCGCATGCCAGCGGGGTGTAACATTTTTTTGCGTAGTGAAATAGTATTTCTACTTTCACAGTATATTTGAAATATCGCCTTCTAACACGTGCAGTGGAGTGGGGGGGGGGGGGGGGCGGCACTTTTGTGCCCCTCTGCCACATTTTTTCGTGAATAGCTGTCAAACGAAGCAGAGCAGGGCGATGTTTTTACGCGACATTAACGCCAACTCAATAGCGGATCGTTTGAAGTAAAACATAATAATCGGTCGATAAATATTTCAGTTATATGGATTTTCAGTCCAAGATGGCGGCCAGAATCGCGGTCGGGAAAACGATATCTTCGGAACCAACAGTCATATCGGGATGATTCAAACGCCATTCGGTAGACAATGTCAATTTTTATCCCCCAAAACAATATTGGACAAATTTCTGGTGACCTGTGACGTCACAGAGGTAAAATTGCCCAAATTGTGACATTTGGCCAGATTTGACCTTCGTGACCTCATTTGACCTTGAAGATATTGACTGAAGGTCAATAACACTTCACAAATTGTCTATCATCATAGCACCTAACTATCCTGTAAGTTTCATTATTCTAGATCTCATGCTTTCGGAGATCTTAGGGGGCACTTAAGTGCCCCCCCCCCCCCCCCCCCCTCCTCCACTGCGTGTTAGTGGCATACCCCTCTCCACTGCGCGTGTTAACAAGGGTTAGTGACAACTTACAGCGCTTTAAGTTTCACTAATCACATATAAATTGTCATCAATAGAACTTAGAAGGCTTTCGAAATAATAATAAATGGAGCTTCACAATGCGGGCATAATACTGTATCAGTTTATCAAATATAATGTCAAAGTAGACGAACTTACTCCAAGAACTGGAGGCTATTATGATTGTATTCACTTTATGTTTTCATACGTGATATGAGTCAAGTTCGAGTCTTCGTTATTATGATGGTGATGATAACGATGGTGATGTTGTTGATGTTGATGCTGATGTTGATGTTGATGTTGATGCTGATGACGATAATGATGATGATAATGGTGATGATTATACGATGATTTATGTTTAAGGGCACCGGTATATAATTGTATTATAACAAAAGTTGTTCTCAGCATATCGTATCAATGTAGTGCGGGACGACGACGAACGGTGTATTGCTACTTGATATAATTGTTTTGTAAAATGTTGAAGCATTTGTAGGGAGACCGGGGTCAATAGCAACATTTTGTTTTACATTTTCGATTCTGCAGCCAAAATGTTTTGGGCTCGAGAACTCTTTCTCGGATTTTCACAAACGTGAAAGTCCGTTCTCGGATTTTCAGAGCCGCGCCTGCACAGTCTTGGGATGTGACTACTGCTACAGTGTTGTGGTGACCACTGACCTGTGGTGACCTGTGGTGACCTGTGGTGACCTGTGGTGACCTGTGGTGACCTGTGGTGACCTGTGGTGACCTGTGGTGACCTGTGGTGACCTGTGGTGACCTGTGGTGACCTGTGGTGACCTGTGGTGACCTGTGGTGACCTGTGGTGACCTGTGGTGACCTGTGGTGACCTGTGGTGACCTGTGGTGACCTGTGGTGACCTGTGGTGACCTGTGGTGACCTGTGGTGACCTGTGGTGACCTGTGGTGACCTGTGGTGATCTGCGGTGATCTGCGGTGACCTGTGGTGACATGTGGTGACCTGTAGTGACCTGTGGTGATCTGCGGTGACCTGTGGTGACCTGTGGTGACCTGTGGTGACCTGTGGTGACCTGTGGTGACCTGTGGTGACCTGTGGTGACCTGTGGTGACCTGTGGTGATATGCGGTGGCCTGTGGTGACATGTGGTGATCGGTGCTGACCTGCTGTGCTCCCGACAGGTGCTGGTTACCATATGGTGATTGTTAAGGAAGAGGGCTGCAACGTCGACAAAATCACCAATACTATTCAGCGCTTCATCCCTAACATCACATACGACCAGAACATCGGTATGCGCTGAGACGTGGTGTTATCATTGCTATGTGCTGTCAGGGGCTCTGTCACGCCTTTTGGGGGGGGGGGTCGAGGGTAGCCGAATGGTCGCTGTCAGTGAAAAGTTGTTGACCGGGTGGGGGTGGGAGGGAGGGTGGAGCGTCACCGAAAAGTTGTTGACCGGGGGATGAAGCGATAGCGAAAAGTTAATGAGAGGGGTCGGGGAGGCTGGAACGTGATCAAAACCGAAAACCGAAAACCGAAAAGTTTTTGAGCAGGGGAGAGGGGGGGGGGGGGTGGAGCGTCAGCAAAAGCTTGTTGAACAAGGGAGAGGTAACAAACAATGAGTACAACTGAACATTGATTTCTAGTTGTTTGGCAGGGAAGAATGGGGGTTTACACCCCTGGCTCAACAATGGGGGACACCTCCCCCCCCCCCTCCCGTCCCCGTAGCGGAGCCCCTGGTGCTGGTACGAGGAAATCAATCTGTTAACAGTTCCTGCGATAGTTGAGTATCAAATAACATAGTCTCGGATGCTTAGCTTTTGTACGATAGATTAAACCCAACTAGATAGGTACTAGTGTAACTGGGTTTCGCTTATCGATTCATTCTGCCATTTCTTGCAATATTGCAACATTTTTGTCGACATTTTTTAAAACTCTTTCTGGTAAATTTTGGGTCGCTGAATGGAATGACATAAATTTGGAGGCTCTCTGGCTTAATCTGCAACAATTAGAGCTGCTTGCAACAATTTTCAACAATTTGCAAAAAAAATGCAATTTTGCTCACGGGGTTTTCTTGAGATCAGGAACCGAAATATGTCATTTTCAGAATGTTATATCCCCGTGTTTTCGAGATATTAATACATTTTGTGGTTGCAAATGCCGAATCGAACTAGACCCGTACATACTTTTTTTTTGGAGGCAGGTCAATCTTCGACGAGCACATAGGTCGCTGCACGGTTAGGGTGGGGGTGGGGGGGTGAAATTTCGCGGGTTAATAGGGAATTGGTCCGGTGGAATACGGTCCGGGTTCCTTGTTCGTGAGCCGGCACCAATGGCTTCTGGCTCCTCCTTACATAATGCCACCAACGGTTTGTCTCCCAAACTATCACAGTGAGTTCCGAGAGCAGTTCCATGCCCTTTTTGTATACCCTGTGTAACGCTACGCCGAGGTCCATCTCCCACTGGAACTAACACATTCATACATCCTTTTACTCGGACTCTACCCATGCATTCACTCTATCATCAATATCTTTCATACTAATCAGTAAACCGTCAGATTGGGCTCCTGACCCCTCCCCTTTCCTATGCCCCCCAGTGGTGCGTAACACTACATCAGGGTAACAGCTGGATCATAGACCAGGTAAATTTATTCTCTGATTTCAATGGCAGCTTCGTTATGTGTACTTTTCCACACTTTATTTAATCGAAATTCAAATATTAATAACCTCACACATGCTGTTCTGTCTGGGTCCATTCCTGCCGCCCACTACTGCTGGGATCAACAACTTACTGCGGTTTCCGGTCGTCCAACGACCTATTATGCTGCCAGGGCAGACCCCTACTAAACTCCAGATCACGTGGTCGGAGCTGCCGGACTAATTGCGACGGTAATCGGCAGAGTAGTTATATAACAGTACTCATCACCGCCGACTTATCGCCGTCACCCGAACGCGAACGTGATGGGCTTAACATTTACCCGTCGCACGCGGCATTCTGTTCCCACGCTGGGCTGTCACGGACCCTAAAATCCCCCGAGATCGCGGCTCCTTGTAGAGATAGGTTCCGCAGATAACACTAGACTCCAGGGCTCCGCGATGGACTTAACCTAGCTTTGTATCCGAACCGGATGGCTATCGTTTTGAGGTGTGGCAACGCCGGCTCAAATTCCGTACCAACTCCGGTGGACCTAATTTTCGATCACAGCGCTATACCGGACTTCCGGTGACACACTGCGCCCCGTGGCGCTCCGTCGTCAATCCACGCCACGTCGCCACCTCAGCACCCTGAATCCTCTAGGGCATTTACATGAGGCGGACGGCCATTAAGGCCCAGCGGCATAACCCTCTCCCATTCACTTCTCGTCGTCGTCCGGGCCAATTCGGCCCCTCTTTTGAAACTGCCGTCGCAGACCTACACAAATAACCAATGACGTGGCCGAAGCTACCCGTGGCCGAAGCTAGACCGTTTAGCTAGACGTGGCCGAAGCTGCGGCTTGGGCCCGAATTGCCGGCTTATAGCGGTCACTCGACTCGAACGTATGGCATAAAGTATTGCCCGGCGCCCGCGGCATTCTGTTCCCCCGCTGGGTAAGCACGGGTCCTACAAATATCCGAAGCCGTGGTTTCACTTAGAGCTAGGTTCTGCGGTAGACTAGACTCGGGAACTGCACGGTGGGCCTAGCCTATCATTTTGACACGGACCGGATGGCTATCGTTTTGAGGTGCGGCACCGCCAGCTCAAATTCCGTACCAGCTCCGGTAGACCTAATTCACAGCACCTCCCCGGGCTTCCGGCGACATCACTGCGCCCCGTGGTACTCCAGTCGTCGATCCACGCCACGTCGCCACCTCAGCACCCTGAATCCTCTAGGGCATTTACACGAGGCGGACTGCCATTTAGGCCCTCCTGGTTTCCCAGAACCTGGCGTTACCGGGCTCTTCCGAGCACCCGCCAGTATTTCGCGACTTACTGCGCGCGATCCAGCTCACTTCTTGGTATCGCGGAATGAACCCTCTGGCAAAACAAATCTCCTCATCATCCAACTCTCATTATCCTGGAAACACAACTTTCTCCTTCCGAATTAACTACTCCCACCGAAACCGGTCTATACATCTGAGAACTTTGTTATCTCTAGTTAAAATTATCTCCTCTTACTTGAATTCCCATTAACCTCCCCCCCCCCCCCCATCACCCATCAGTGCAGCAGACCGTGTCGGCAGGCATTTTGCGCACATGGGTGCGGCTGCATATTGTCTTTGCCTCCTTACGATCTTGTCTATTATTCCCCACTGTCAGTCATACCTCACTCGTGCGTTGTATCCTATTTGCCCCGGCTCCACGTGCATGGTTGTCTCTGGGCGTGCGTATGCACGTTTGTATGTGGTACGTACAGTCTGCATGCATGATTCCGTATATGTGTATTTATGTATGTCTGCCAGGGGCGGAGTTCCCTATACACTTGGTAGGGCGGGCGCCCCACCAACATTGGTTTTTGCCCCACCAACATTGATTTTTGCCCCACAAACTTTAAAAGATCCTGGAGCTGGTCAATATACTAGCACAAGTAACATCAACTACCTACTTCTGACATCTTTAACATATGACACTCAGTCAATATGAGGAAGAGCTGCTATTGCTATATGTTTAACATTTATAAACATAAATTAGGGGATAATTTATAATGTAATGCATGTATAACAACATAAGCACAATATGGTACCCGCACCACAATATGCACCACAATATGGTGCCAGGACGTAGCCAATGGCGCGATAGGGACGTAGCCTACTCTCCCGGTCAACAACATATGGTTGAGGAGCGAAATTTGATTATACCACCGACGTACCCGCACCTCCCACCTCCCCCGATACAAATCCGAAATCTTGGGAACGTGCCTGACCTTGCACATTTGTATCAGAATTTGCATCATGAAACTACAGCAGTTTTACATTTACATTAAGTAAATGACTTCAAATATGACAAAGCTTAGTGGAGTCAAACATAAATGGCCTCACCAAACTTTGGTTATCACCACCACACCTTTCCATAAACGTGAGAATGTCAAAAAAAGAGGACAAGGTGTCAAGAAGCTTCAGAGGGTAGAAATCCTTTTCATCACAACTTGTCAGCAAAAGTTTCATGGCGCCGATTTTGTCACAACCTAAAATAAAAAAGAGCTCTACATTTCGCAAAATATAAGACAATATTTTTAAAAAATCAAGCGATGGTGAATGCAAACATTTTAATTGTAATTTTTCATTTTCTTTTCATTGTTAAAATCACAGTTTTCAAGGCAATGCTATGCTATTTAGAAAATCAAATTCACAAGTGTTTTTGTTTTTGTTTTTTTCTTTCCATTTAGTGTACACTTTCACTGGTAGTGACTTTTGATGTTGCATAGCATGTAAGTATTGAATCACAAAGTATCTCTTATATGCTCTGTTGAGTGTTGTAAGAGGGGAGTGCATACCAACGTACCATTTTTCATATTTTGACAAATGACCTTCCTGAAGATGAAGACCCAAAGAGGGAGAAACCTTTTTTCCCCAAGGACCTGTTTCAGTGCCTTGGTGTCTGGTATGCTGATGTTATGTTGTTGAGTTCCTGCCTATTATAGCCTGCCTTCCCGAGCAGAGATGTGCCACGTCCTTGGTGTAAGGTTCAGTGTCCCATTCCTGTCCTGGTAATGTTTGGTGGAGTGGAAGGCATTGTGGTTGCAATTAACTTGAAATTGAGATTTGTTGGTTGTATGCCCTCTGCTATTCCTTCCTGATTACGAGCAAGCGCGAAGCGCTCGCTCGTCTTTCCGTGGTATATGGAAAAAATCTGAATATGAGCGGCCCGGCCCGGTCCGGCCCGGCCCGACCCGTGGCGACGCTTTTGAGAAGCTCATATCTCTGCAACCACACGTCCGATTGACAAGCTGACTTCTTTGCTGAACAGCCCCATCCAACCTACCCTGTTTGAGACCAGAACCGACTCATGTGGGTGACTACCACTGCGCGTGGCGCGTGGCGCGTGGCGCGTGCCGCGTGAGGGGTGTTGGAAAGTGTTTTCTCGCAAAAACTCTGCAACGGCTGAGCCGATTGTGTGCAAATTTGGTGTGTGGGTAGGGACCCCTCAGCCGAAAATTTTTCACAAGTCAGGGGTGGGGTACCTCTGCACGTGCGTACGCGCACACTCCTATTTTATATCTCAGGAACGGCTGAACCGATTGCGTTCTAATTTGGTGTGTGGTTAGGGACCTCTCAGCCGTTGCCATTCCACAAGTCAGGGGTGGAGTGCCTCTGCACGTGCGCAAGTGCTCACCCCTATTCTATATCTCAGGAATGGCTGAGCCGATTGTGTTCAAATTTGGTGTGTGGTAATTCTGGCCGCTCGCAGGGAAAAGGTTTAATACATAAAGACATACATTTTTTAAGACATAAAGACATAAATTTGCAGTACAGCTGAAAGAGCCTTGTGGGCCCGTCCTGGGTTGTATGGCACACATGGACGTGAACGGCACACATGTGACAACGGACATGAACGGCCACATACATTGACTCGCAGGGCGCCATATCATGTAATACACACTAACCATTGTCAGAATTTAGCATCCAGTACATATACATCGTTAACACTACAGCGTCCTGCACACACAAACCTCATAATTTAGCAAACTACATTCAAAAGACATTCAATCCATACAAACGTTGTAATTACACTAGTCCCACACATACACAATCTTCCTTCTCAAAATAATCCCTTTCTTGTAAGCAACCTATTTCAATTACTTATATTCTTATGTATATTCACATATGTATCACTAAGGCTAATCCCAGGAATATTTATCAACAAAACCCTTTCCCGCAAAATATTTGTCGAGCCCAGCTTTGAAAGAATCTAATGTGGCTGCACTAATTACATCACCTGGTAAATTGTTCCAATGGCTCACAGACCTTCTACTGAAAAACGACTGTCTTAATCTAGTCCTGCTTTGTTTAACAATAAGTTTATACTGATGGCATCGCCCTCTTTTCTCCCTATCAAAATCAAACAAGTTATTTAAATACCCAATCTGTTGACCATTTACAAACTTAGAAACTTCAATGAGATCCCCCTCAATCTTCTGTATTTAAGTGAGGACATATCCAATGTTTTAAGCCGATCCTCATATTCTAATTTACTAATACCGTTAACCATTTTCGTTGCCCTTTTTTGTACCCTTTCTAGTAACCAACAATCTTTCTTATACGTTGGAGACCAAGCTTGAACACAGTACTCTAAATGTAGTCTAACAAATGCACAATCAAGATCACCTCAGCACTTTTATAAGAAACATTCCTGTAAATGGCACCAAGCATCCTTAGCGCCTTTTTTCTAGCTTTGGTTACCTGGCCAGATGCAGACAGCTTATT
>JAXIVJ010004111.1:5000-45000 GCA_036785665.1 Chirona hameri | reverse complement strand
GGAGAGGTAACGGAGAGGTTAGAGGTAACGGAGAGGTTAACGGAGAGGTAACGGAGAGGTAACGGAGAGGTTAGAGGTAACGGAGAGGTAACGGAGAAGTAACGGAGAGGTTAGAGGTAACGGAGAGGTTAACGGAGAGGTAACGGAGAGGTTAGAGGTAACGAAGAGGTAACGGAGAGGTAACGGAGAGGTAACGGAGAGGTAACAGAGAGGTTAGAGGTAACGGAGAGGTTAACGGAGAGGTAACGGAGAGGTTATGGGGATGCGATAGTTTGCATGTTTTTTCTTTCAATTTCAATCGGTTTGTTTGTGGAATTGTATTGTGGAATACTGCACTGACTGGTAGTGCACTGACTGGTAGTACATTGCATGTCAGGCCAAAGAGCCAATTCGAATGATCCCTATGGAATTACCTTGCATCACGTTGCTCTTTTGAATAATGCATTTTTCATCTCGTAGCCATGGTTTGTAGTTCGCACTTTTTAGAATAAATGTTCCATCCTTTTTACCTCCACGCTTGCATTTGTATCTGCCTGATAATTGTTTGGCAATATAAATAAACGTGGGAGAAATAACGGCAAAGATTCACTTGTCGTGGAACTACATAGATGTGAAAATGACATTTGACTAGGTATCCGTTCTCTGCTGCATGCTACGTTCAACTTCTATTTCTGTTTTCATATTTTCATTAGGGTCTATGCGGTATATTGATGACGAAGAGATTGAAATGGTGCACAGGATCACCATAGAGAAGGGTAAGTGGATTGATTTCAGAACTGTCGCCTACTCCAACTGCATTTTAAAATGTAATTATTGCAGCTCTCCTAACATAAATTATGATATCACCGCTCTTGAAGCAAAGCAATGATCTCCGTGTTTCGGCACACCATACCTAGTTTTTAAATATGTAATTAAAAGACATTGGATTGTTTACTTTCTGTATTAACAAGGGGGATAATTCGGCCGATTGATTTATGTTTTTTTTTTCGTTCGCTTTTCCCGATGTGCAGATTGCCACAAACTATTTGCTGTGTATACAACGTGATGTGGTTTCACTCGATGCAAATGCTGCAGAGTTGAACCTTACACCCCGCCCACACAGCAATTGACCCTTACAGACACCACCTGCCCTGTATTGATGTGTTTCAGCTGGTCTGTATTGGTGTGTTTCACCTGTTCTGTATCGGTGTGTTTCAACTGTTTATATTTTATCGGTGATCATTGATTTGATCGGCTATATTTTATCGGTGATATTTAATCGGTGATATTTTATCGGTGTGATTTAACTCTCGTATATCGGTGCGTGTTCACCTGACCTGTGTTGGCGTGTTCACCTGACCTGTGTTGGCGCGTTCACCTGACCTGTGTTGGCGTGTTCACCTGACCTGTGTAGGCGTGTTCCCAGTGCCTCAGGAGCGTCGGGTCACATCTGGTGGCGCCCTGTTCATACAACAGTTCTACGCCATGCTGGTCAAAAAGGCCCTCTACTCGGTCCGAAACTGGATTCTGACACTTGTACAGGTGAGATAGAAGAATGGTGTGGGTATCTTTATTTGTATCGTGTGGGATCACGTGTAGTTCAGACTATGCTGCAACGTAAAACTAATCGGTGGGTTACCTCACAACCTTAAATCAAACAGTGGGCACAATCGACATGATGTGTACCTAATGTTTTAAGCGCTATTATTACTTATAAACGCCATACGTTGTCATGACCAAACGGCTGAGAGATTCGGCTCCATCATATGACTGACTGGGGTGGTGTCCGCAGATCATCCTGCCCGTCTTCTTCCTGTCGATGGCGCTGCTGGTCATCATGTCCTTCCCCGGCCTCGCCGATGACCCGCCTCTGGAGCTGAAACTGACGGTCAGTGCAGCAGTAGCGGTGGCTGCCCCGCTGATAACAGCCGGTCTGTCACGACAGTTCAGCTGAACTGGAGGGCTACTTGTGATGTCAGCTACAGTTCAGCTGAACTGGAGGGCTACTTATGATGTGAGCTACAGTTCAGCTGAACTGGAGGGCTACTTAAGATGTGAGCTACAGTTCAGCTGAACTGGAGGGCTACTTATGATGTCAGCTACAGTTCAGCTGAACTGGAGAGCTACCTATGATGTCAGCTACAGTTCAGCTGAACTGGAGGGCTACTTATGATGTCAGCTACAGTGCACCTGAACTGGAGGGCTACTTATGATGTCAGCTACAGTTCAGCTGAACTGGAGGGATACTTGTGATGTCACGACAGTTCAGCTGAACTGGAGGGCTACTTATGATGTCAGCTACAGTTCAGCTGAACTGGAGGGCTACTTATGATGTCAGCTACATTGCAGCTGAACTGGAGGGCTACTTATTATGTCAGCTACAGTTCAGCTGAACTGGAGGGATACTTATGATATCAGCTACAGTTCATCTGAACTGGAGGGCTACTTATGATGTCAGCTACAGTTCATCTGAACTGGAGGGCTACTTATGATGTCAGCTACAGTTTAGCTGAACTGGAGGGCTACTTATGATGTCAGCTACAGTTCAGCTGAACTGGAAGGCTACTTATGATGTCAGCTACAGTTCAGCTGAACTGGAGGGCTACTTATGATGTCAGCTACAGTTCAGCTGAACTGGAGGGCTACGTATGATGTCAGCTACAGTTCAGCTGAACTGGAAGGCTACTTATGATGTCAGCTACAGTTCAGCTGAACTGGAGGGCTACTTATGATGTCACGACAGTTCAGCTGAACGGGAGGGCTACTTATGATGTCAGCTACAGTTCAGCTGAACTGGAGGGCTACTTATGGTGTCAGCTACAGTTCAGCTGAACTGGAGGGCTACTTATGATGTCAGCTACAGTTCAGCTGAACTGGAGAGCTACTTATAATGTCAGCTACAGTTCAGCTGAACTGGAGGGCTACCTATGATGTCAGCTACAGTTCAGCTGAACTGGAGGGCTACTTATGATGTCAGCCTTGGTATGATGGTACCGAATTCCACCGCTAGACAGAAAATACACACACAAACAAGTATACGCACACGCACACGCACACGCACACGCACACGCACACGCACACGCACACGCACACGCACACGCATACGCACACGCACACGCACACGCACACGCACACGCACACGCACACGCACACGCACACGCACACGCACACGCACACGCACTTTATACTCTACATACCTGGCTCCTTAACACCTGAGACATTCTACGGCATATCGACCAAAGGGTGACACCCTCATGCCACCGATTTTGACCAATTTTTGGTAGAAAAGATATCTGGTGAGCAAACAAAGTGTTACTGTTTGTTTCAGTTCGGACTAGAGTCCTTCATGGAGTGGGAATCCCGTACAGGAATGGGAACGGGACGGGAATGGGTGGGAATGGGGCAAAGTTTTGGGAAATTAACGGGCTGGAACGAGCTACGGGACAGACCATATAATATTTTAGCTCCACAAAAAGTGAAATATGCTGAACCGTGTGGGAACGGGAGCCCCATCAGTTATGATTTCGGATTGGAATCAATCTTTGACTGATCATACAAGTCAATCTTTGACTGATCTATCGTCGAAAATGTATGTCTCAATATAGGTTTGTCTTTATCGTTAGAATGGCTCACGCTGACAAAATATATTTTATTAGCGTATATATTTCGTTAGCAAATATATTTTGTCAGCGTATATATTTCGTCAGTAAAAATGGGTTGTCCGCGTTGGCCCGCTTGTGGCCGGCAACGAGGCCAATCACTGATGCTTGAACACTTCTGACGCTACTGAGTGCTAACTTCTTACGTACCGCCTGTGAAGTGTCGGCTGTACTCACCGAATCCTTGGTATACCTCACTGGCTGAATTGTGTGCCATTGTTTTTTGTATTTTCTTAAGCTGGAAAAGCATCTCAGCGTATGGTGAGGACGACATTTATTTCTGGGTAGCCATCATAGTTGTGTCGACGGCTCACGAACTAAAAAAAGTCAAAACTGTGTTGGTTTACTGTAGTCCACCTGGTCTGACGGTCTGTGCGTGTGCGTGTGCGTGTGCGTGTGCGTGTGCGTGTGCGTGTGCGCGTGCGCGCGCGCGTGCGTGCGTGCGTGCGTGCGTGCGTGCGTGCGTGCGTGCGTGCGTGCGTGCGTGCGTGCGTGCGTGCGTGCGTGCGTGCGTGCGTGCGTGCGTGCGTGCGTGCGTGCGTGCGTGCGTGCGTGCGTGCGTGCGTGCGTGCGTGCGTGTGTGTGTGTGTGTGTGTGTGTGTGTGTGTGTGTGTGTGTGTGTGTGTGTGTGTGTGTGTGTGTGTGTGTGTGTGTGTGTGTGTGTGTGTGTGTGTGTGTGTGTGTGTGTGTGTGTGTGTGTGTGTGTGTGTGTGTGTGTGTGTGTGTGTGTATGTATGTGTGTGTGTGTGTGTGTGTGTGTGTGTGTGTGTGTGTGTGTGTGTGTGTGTGTGTGTGTGTGTGTGTGTGTGTGTGTGTGTGTGTGTGTGTGTGTATGTGTGTGTATGTGTGTCTGTGTGTGTATATGTGTGTATGTGTGTGTCTGTGTGTCTGTGTGCGTATGCATGTGTGTCTATTCTCTCAGAACTATGACGGTACCGACACGTCTGTGTGTGTGTCTATTCTCTCAGAACTATGACGGTACCGACACGTCTGTGTGTGTGTGTATTCTCTCAGAACTATGACGGTACCGACACGTCTGTGTGGGCGGAGCCTGGCGTTCCGGAGGCAGCCGAGATCGCCGCCGTTGTGGGCACCATCGAGGACACCACCGTGCATGTCATCAACACCACCCAGTACAAGAACATGACGCAGTACCTGCTGGACAAGGTGAGGAGGGACTATCACCAATAAACGAACAGCGAGGGAGAATGTTAACCCAAGTATGCCGCACTGGCTCAGGCAAGTCCAATTAAACCAACAGTTCAAGCGTTATGACATGAGTAGGCAGTTACGAGTATGCAGTCCATTTGTCTAAACGGTTGAAATGATCAGACCTATGTCCCATGGATCCTTAGGACTGGAAGCAGAAGTTAGAGGTGACTCTGTAGTCTATTATCTCCTACGTCAACTGACATAAGGTAGGCTTGACAATGGTCTGAGGAGGCAAGAGGCACTTACATTGAGAACAACCGTGATAATGTATAGGTACCTATGTGTTTCTATACAAAGTGCTTGATTATGTAGTTATTCGTGAAACTAAAATTCTCACATTTTTTCATAATTGTATTTACATAGAATTACGGTTAGTTTGCTTATCTACAATTTGTCAGATTGCTCGTTTCATAAAGCTTTTGGCGTAACTTACGAAATGCGTAAGTTACGCCATCAAAAGCTGCCTACCGTAAATTAATCCGTTTCACCAAGGTGCCAATGGAGTTTACGCCGACGCAGTTTGCGTTGATGACGTAAACAACAAGGGTGTTTTAAAAATTGAAGTATATTGAAAGTATTATAATATGCATTTATTTTTAATGCAATTATTGACATTGGAATGATACAAATATTTTTTTTAAAAAATATTGCAAAATAAATAATGCTAAAATATCGTTTCTGAGTAAATAAATAACAAACATTTTCTGGACCAAGGCGAAAGCCATTAAAGCTACCATTTTCGATCCGACGTATCCGGTGTAAGAATTTAAAGCCCGCATGTATGTGAGTTTAGTGAAAAGCTCTCTTCGTGATTATCGTTTTGTGTTCTTATTTAATGAATAAATTACTAGTGGATACAATTAATCATATGCTTTCTATTGCATGTGAACCGTCGTGGCGATATTGCCGATAGAATCACGAACATAAATTTTCGTCTACAAAAATTGTCTGGCATATTGTCAGCACGCAACGCAAGACGATGCGAAACAGGCTTACTTTGTATATACATGTAACCTGCCACCGTCCACACTATTGTCTGCATCTTCATTTGAGGCTGGCCAAAGCATTGTTTGCCGATTGTGTATTAGATCCGGCGAATTCGACCGCCTAAGGCTTGTGTTGAACCGGCTAATCGTGTCCGGTTAGAGAGCAAATACATGCTGACTGCTGTTATTGTTAGTCGGACTGTTAGCACTGTTATTTATTAGATCACGATGCAATGTAGGAATCCAATCCATTACGGACTCATATGGCATGAATCATACGTGTTTACCGATCTAATTGTGGTTAGTGTAAAAACAGTCCAGTATATAGATGGCAGCACATACAACATATGAGAAGCCCAGATGATGACACGTCATGATGACAGATGGCAGCACCTGCTGATCTAACAGGAAGTTCACTGGCAACAGATTGATGGTGTTCAAACGCGCAACCAAAACTCACAAACTCAGACACTGACGCCTTTATTGATCGGCACAGATGTCAGAACAAGTGCCTTGCAAATTCCACAAAGTTATTTACTTCAGTGGAAACTCTATGATGATCTCATTCAACACAAAGGTCCATGGTGGCACGCCTCCCCCATTGCACTAACTGTATATTACATTAGCGTTCCTTCAGTCTTGCTGTCAATATCCAGATTTGTTCAGCTTTAATACACTATTAACTGCAGCTTGGGATGACAGGCCTTCTGCCACCAATTTCACACACCAGTTGCAGACAACTCATAATGTTTAAGTTCGCAAAAGAAGCACTGGTAACAGAGCAAGAAGCAGTTGGATGTTATAACAAATGGCAAGCTGAAGCAATGTACAATGTTTTTATAAGCTATATGTGGTGTAATTTTGGACGCAACAGATATCAATATAATTTTGACCAAATATATTATTACAGGCTAATTATATGATTAAATAGCTACTGATTAAGATCAAATGTTGACACACTGAATTAAATTAGAAATAATAATGTCCAACTTTGACAACAAAAATACAATAGTAAGGGATAGTTTTAAGAATTTTGGTCATCATGCACCTACATGTTAAATCAGGCAATTCACAGCTTACCTCAAACACATGAACTCATGAAAAGAAAACAACTGGTGAACTTGTAAGTTTGTGGCTTAATTACTTGTGAGCCATGCTTGTCTCCCTGTATCATGGCTGTTCGTGAGTACTGTTCGTAGAATTCCGGGAGACCATCGGCGGCGATAGAGTTGAAAGACTTGTTGAAGAGTAGATGATTCTATTGCGATAAAGATGAGAAGATGACAGTAGAAAACGTTGAGTGGCGGCGTCGAACGGGTGGCCGCACACTCCGGGTACGTCGGCGACTGCGTCAGTCGCGTAATCGATGAGTGGCGGCGTCGAACGTCGCGCCGCACACTCCGGGTACGTCGGCGGCTGCGTCAGCCGCGTAATCGGCGGAGTCTGGTGGTCAACTGCCCCGTGTCGCGGCGCCGTCCCGGCCCTCATCGCATCGCACGTGGTCGCGGGAAAAGGACAGCGGACACGTTGGCGTGAGCGTCGAAGTATCGCACTCGTGGTGCCATAAACGGCGACAGGGAGAGCATACAGCGGCGGGGCGGAAAAGGCGCGTTTTCTCGCTAACATAGCCGGCCCTATTTGTCGACATCCTAGGAGGAAAATCTAATAAGAAAGCGAGAAACTATTCTAACGAAACGCAACATACGCTAACACCCGCAATCCACTAACAACTAACTAACGCGCGCTGTCAGTCGGCGACAGGGATCATACCACAGCGCCAAGCACACGCACAGACAGAAGCAATCGAGCGGAGCTGTAAAGTTTAACAACTCACACTCAGCCATCTGCGTCGGGAATCGTTTTAGTACACACGGCCACGCTGCCGGCACGTATCCTGCTATTACCGCTCGAACACACTCACACATTTCACAAGTTTACACACCTTTTATACATTCTACGCGATTCCGTTTACCACCCGACGAACGGCCAACACTTCGCCGTTTCTCGAACAAGCACACAATACACCGTAGGCCTGGTTGGCCCACATCACCACTGACGTCCATCAGTTTATGGCTGCCGGCACCTGCTGGCCCATGACAGACTGCAAGAGCACCTTTCGTGGACCGAACCAGGCACTCCCAAGCACCGTCGGTGGGGTGACGCGGTCGGGGCGAACGACCACTCGGTGCCGCGCTGTGGCAGCACATCGGCGGCCTGCCGCTGATCCCGGAGACGGATCGAGTCCTGAGAGTCGTGGTGCTCGTCGGTTTGCACCAGGCTGTTCGGGGCCACCTCGGCCGCCTGCACGGCGGCGGCGGTGGCCGGTGGTGGCGCTGCAGTGGCGCTGCATGGTGTGCTGCTCCTTCTTCTGCAGCAGTCTCGGGTCCGGCCCGGCCGACTCGGGCGGCCGGCCCGGTCGCTTCAGGAGCTGTTTAGCGCCCGGTTTCTGCTCCGCGTCCGTGGTGACGTCATCGTCCGCATTCGAGCTCCGCCGGCGCGCCCGCTTCCGTCTGACGGGCGGCGGCCGGCCCAGCTCGGCGGTGACAGCAGCACATGTCAACAGCACCTGGTTACGCGGCTCGGCAGCCGCAGTGCCGACGTGCTTCACGTCTGTCGACCCTGGCGTGCTGTTCGTCGCAGAACGGCGTGGGAACACACGTTTTCAACCAGGAAGGTGAGTGTAGTGTCTCATCCCGCAGTTTTCGGTCCCGCACATCGCACCACACGGGCACCCGGCGCTCACGTGATAACGTGCCAGGCAGTTAAAGTAGAGCCCTGTTTTACCGGCGAACACGGCTCGCTCGTCCATACTCAGTGCCGTGAACGTATCACAGCACTGGATGTCGTGCTCCTGTCCACACATGATGCACGCATCGCGACCGCAGCTGACGGCTTTATGGTCCCGGCGTCCGCTGACTTTATGTCCGTGCCGCGGGCCGCGGGTGCCGTCGCAGTTGTAAACACGCGCCTGGGTTTCGGCCTGCCCTCGAGAGATTAACCTCAACCTTGGGCGCGTGATTGTAACCCGTCTGGCTAACCGCGACCGGCGGCGACATGCCGACGTAGCCAGACGTCGAGGTCCATGAGAGTGGGACGAGCGATGCTGTGTTGTACCACGTGCTCGCCCTACTTCCACACCAGGCTGGCGGGGAGTTTCCCGGCCACCGCCGTCACGTTACTGGCAGAGACGAGGTTCGGCTCATAGTGGAGGCACTGCAGTACGCTCACTGCGGTACGTAGGTCTCGAGAGTTCAGTGAGAGCCTGGAGATCGCCGTCCCTCACTGGTCGTGCCGTCAGAAGCTTTCTCATATTGGCTTCGACGACGCGTGATGGAGCACCGAACTCCTCTTCCAGCTCTCGCAGTGTGGCGTTGTACAGGCTGGCGTCACACATCATACCCCGCACTGCCTCCCTGGCCGGCCCGCACCGAACTCCTCTTCCAGCTCTCGCAGTGTGGCGTTATACAGGCTGGCGTCACACATACCCCGCACTGCCTCCCTGGCCGGCCCGCACCGAACTCCTCTTCCAGCTCTCGCAGTGTGGCGTTGTACAGGCTGGCGTCACACATCATACCCCGCACTGCCTCCCTGGCCGGCCCGCACCGAACTCCTCTGCCAGCTCCGCAGTGTGGTGTTGTACAGGCTGGCGTCACACATCATACCCCGCACTGCCTCCCTGGCCGGCCCGCACCGAACTCCTCTTCCAGCTCTCGCAGTGTGGCGTTGTACAGGGTGGCGTCACACATCATACCCCGCACTGCCTCCCTGGCCGGCCCGCACCGAACTCCTCTTCCAGCTCTCGCAGTGTGGCTTTGTACAGGCTGGCGTCACACATCATACCCCGCACTGCCTCCCTGGCCGGCCCGCACCGAACTCCTCTTCCAGCTCTGGCAGTGTGGCGTTGTACAGGGTGGCGTCACACATCATACCCCGCACTGCCTCCCTGGCCGGCCCGCACCGAACTCCTCTTCCAGCTCTCGCAGTGTGGTGTTGTACAGGCGGGCGTCACACATCATACCCCGCACTGCCTCCCTGGCCGGCCCGCACCGAACTCCTCTTCCAGCTCTCGCAGTGTGGCGTTGTACAGGCTGGCGTCAAACATCATACCCCGCACTGCCTCCCTGGCCGGCCCGCACCGAACTCCTCTTCCAGCTCTCGCAGTGTGGCTTTGTACAGGCTGGCGTCACACATCATACCCCGCACTGCCTCCCTGGCCGGCCCGGTCAGGTGGGACTGCAGGTATGTCAATCGTTCGATGTCTTTAATGTCTTCCCTGTCGTGCATTAACGCTCTGAACAGGGTGATCCATAGCGGCCATTCGAGCGCCGACCCAATGAACTTCTCCAGTGTTATTCTCGGCAGCTGAGGAGCGCCGGAGGACGCACGGTTGCGAGCGGGTACGGTTGGCGGCTCGCAGTTGCAGGCGAGAGCGCGACGTTAGCTGGCGTTGCATCCACCGGTCGCAGCTGCGGTTGCAGCTGACCCAGCCAGTTTGTGGTACGTGCAGCGGCAACGTCTGGCTGTGGAAACTCGTAGTGCTGCCGAGGTGGCTCGATCGAAGCTAAATCGGATCGGAGCCCGTCAGGTGGCGTGTCGCCGCCTGCGGGCGGAAGCCAGGCTTCCTCCTGCGCCAGCATCTCGACCTCCGGTTGGCGACGCTCCACTTCATCTTGAAGCTCCTGGGCTTCGAGAGCCGCCTGGGTCTCCACCTGCCGCCGAGCCAACTCTGCCTGCTGTCGTGCCAGCTCCGCCTGTGTCTCCGCCTGCTGCCGGGCCAGCTCCGCCTGTGTCTCCACCTGCTGCCGGGCCAGCTCCGCCTGCGTCTTCGCCTGCTGCCGGGCCAGCTCCGCCTGCAGCTCCGCCTGCGTCTCCGCCTGGTTCCGGGCCAGCTCCGCCTGCGTCTCCGCCTGCTCCCGGACCAGCTCCGCCTGCGTCTCCGCCTGCTCCCGGGCCAGCTCCGCCTGCGTCTCCGCCTGCTGCCGGTCCAGATCCGCCTGCGTCTCCGCCTGCTCCCGGACCAGCTCCGCCTGCGTCTCCGCCTGCTCCCGGACCAGCTCCGCCTGCGTCTCCGCCTGCTCCCGGGCCAGCTCCGCCTGCGTCTCCGCCTGCTGCCGGTCCAGATCCGCCTGCGTCTCCGCCTGCTCCCGGACCAGCTCCGCCTGCGTCTCCGCCTGCTCCCGGACCAGCTCCGCCTGCGTCTCCGCCTGCTCCCGGGCCAGCTCCGCCTGCGTCTCCGCCTGCTGCCGGTCCAGATCAGCCCGCTGCCGGGCCAGCTCAGCCTTGACCGCTGCCAAGCGCTGGCCCTGCTCAGCTTGGAGCTTGCTTAGCGTAGCTTGACGGCGAGCTTCGCTGAGGTTCGACGACACTGAGCTAGCGCCTACCTCACTCCGAGTGCTATAACTCGTCCTTGCACTCTGTTCGGATCTCGCATCTCCACAGTCTCGTGGCTTTCCGTCAGACATCACTGTCCACACTGTTGTAACGGCGTTACATTTATATTTGCATGATCTCTGGACGGCGGGCAGGAATATCGCTGCGCCGGGCCGAGGGTAGGGCGTCCATCCGACGACTGTACCCGCGAAAACACGAGGGCAGCTAGGCGCTAGTGAAACGTGAGAACGCAGACTACACCGGACCGCTGGCTCGGCTTACCGCCAACAACGTGGACGACATGCGAGCCCTGTAGGGATGTCAATCCTCCAAGACAAATTGTTATACTCACTAAAGCGTCAGTAACATCAAAGGTGGCCGACATGCGAACCTGTGGGGGCTCGCATCAATCATCCAAGATAAATTGATATATTCACTAAAGTGTTGGCAATATCAAACGTGGACGACATGCGAGCCCCGTGGGGGCTCGCGAGTAAACAAGAGGGGGAGCGGATAGCTGCGCTGGCATGAGACTCGGGGGGAAAATCGACGCGGCGTCATCAGCCGTCCCGAGAAGATGTCAATCCTCCAAGACAAATTGATATACTCACTAAAGCGTCGGCAACATCAAAGGTGGCCGACATGCGAGCCTGTGGGGGCTCGCGTCAATCCTCCAAAATAAATTGATTATTTTCTAAAGCGTCGGCAACATCAAACGTTGACAACATGCGAGCCCTGTGGGGGGCTCGCGAGTAAACAAGAGTGGGAGCAGACATATGACTGATGACAAAACAACACCGCGCATCCACGGAATGAAGGGCGCCGACGGAGATCAAGAGGACCGCGGTAAAAGACTGACCCCGCCGGCGGCATATAACTAGAGCAAGACAGCAAGACAGGGAGGAGAAAGTTCAGCACACAGTTGGAGGGCACAGTTCAGCGGCGTCAGCTCGATAGAGCGGTCCTGATTCAGCCGCGAGAGTGGTCGGAACACTGCGCTGGCTGCGGGCCCGGCTCCGGGCCATTACGGCCCGGACTGGGCCGGTGCAACAAGAGCCTGACAGTGGCATTATAGTTTGTACTACTTCATCTTCCGAACACCTAGACCCAGAAGACAGCAGACAACTACGGTGACAGGCGAGTCTTTTGCAGCTGGGCCCTTTTCGGCCAGCCTGGCGGGCGGACGAGCTGAATGTTCTCTCAGACTGTCTCGGGGCGCGATGAAGCAGCGCAAGCTCAACTCTGTGGCAGTCTGCCAAGTGCCATGTCCATCAAGAGACGCGCGAGGTTCCTGATCGGTATATGGCGCGCGAATATGCGTCCCTGAACGGTGCTCATCGTTCCACCTTCGGAACGTTTTGATGTCATCTGAGATCAGGCATATAGCCAAGGGGGCGGCGGATGCGCCCCCCCCCCCCACCCCCTGGAGGCCAGGAGGGCCCTTTTCGGCGCGATGCGCACGCCGAAAAGGGCCGACGAGACCGCGCGAAGCGCCGCGAGATCATGGGCTCTTTACCACGCGAAGCGTGGTCTTTAGAGAGTTTAGGCTCTTTAGGGTCAACAGGGCCCTCTCTGAAAGACCAGAGGGCCCCTTGGACGTTCAAAAGATCCCTGTGCATGTCAAAGGGGCCCCTGTCCAGACTGAAAGGGCACCTGAGCGGGTCAGAAGGCCCCTGAACACGTCGAATGGGCCCCCTAGATAGCACAGAGGGGCCCTTGGGCAGGTTGAGAGACCCCTGAGTATGTCGGCAGGGCGACAAACCGGTCAGCACAGTCCCTTGCCAGGTGATAAGGGCCCCTGAGCAGGTTGGGGGAGGTCCCTGAACAGACCAGAGGGCCCCTGGGAAGTTACCCCCTGACCAGACGGAAAGGGCCCCTAGGTGGGTCAGAAGGGCCCCTGAACATGCCGAATAGGTCCCTAGTCAGCACGGAGGGGCCCCAGGTCAGGTCCGAGGGCCCTCGGAGCATGTCGCAAGGCGACAAAGCAGCCAGCGCAGTCCCTTTCCAGGTCGGAATGGCCCTTTAGAAGGCTGGAGAGCCCCTGGAGAGATCAGAGGGCTCCTGGAAAGTTCAAAGGGCCCCTGTGCAGATCGGAGGGGCCCCTGACCAGACCGAAAGGACCTCTGGGCTGGTAAGAAGGGCCCCTGAACGTGCTGAATTGTCCCCTAGCCAGCACGGAGGGGCGTAAAGGCAGGTCAGAGGGCCCCTTGAACATGTTGGCAGGGCGACAAAGCAGCCACCGCAATTAGACCAGAAGGGTCCCTGGGCAGATCGAAGTGGCTCCTGGGCAAGTCAGAGGGGCCCCTGGCTAGACCGAAAGGGTCCCTGGGCCGGTCGGAAGGGCCCTTGAACATGCCAGATGAGTTCCTAGCCAGACTGGAGGGGCCCCTGGGCAGGTCGGAGTGGCGCCTGAGCATGTCGGCAGGGTGACAAAACAGCCAGTGCAGTCCCTGGCCAGGTCGGAAAGACCTCTGGACAGGCCGAATAGCCGCTTGACACACAAGAGGGGCTTCTTGGAAGGTCAGAGGAGTCCCTGGTCAGACCGGCAAGAACCAAAAGCACGTAGAGATCCCAGATGAAGATTAAAGGAAATAGTTCACCTTCGGAAATTTTTCAGAACACGACTTTATTATATTTTTTAATACAGTTTCTTTTTTTCTTTTCAAAAATGGTCCTACATCGCGCCAATTCAGGACAGAAAGTCGTAAATTATTAATGTTATGGTGTGCGTTATTGGTCTGCGCATGCGCCCTGGTAGTGCTGGCACTCTCAGACGGTACGGTACATCATATATGCGCCGCATTCCTTCGCCAAAAAGTCAAATATCTTCGGCTGGAGAGTCTTTTCAGCCAAGAAAAGTTGCAGATAAGGATTTCTCAACACGGGCTACAAAACTGCTATTTCAGTTCAAAATCCCATGTTGAAGGTGAACTATTTCCTTTAAATACAAAGAGACTTACTCCACAACAACAACAAAAAATATTATAAGTGGAGCTTTCATGTATATTGTAACACCCTTCGTCAGGGTGTTACAATATACCCGAAAGCTCCTATTTTATTTTTTCTTGTAGAGTAAGCCCTCTTTGTATTTTACATATATCACCCACTCCACATCATGTATTTTTGCTTCGCGGATCCCAGATGAGTCCCTGAACACGAACAGGTCGGAAGGGCGTTGAAAAGGTCGGAGGGGCCCTAGACGATCTGAAGAGACCCTGGGCCTTTCAACAGTAAGAATGCAGTTGTCCAGGGAATAAAACTCAAAATTTTGGCGCCGCTCCGCGGCGCAATTGAACTACAAAGTTAATTATATGCGGGTTAGAAGAAAAAAGCGGCCCGTTTCTCGGCGCATTTATGTGTTATGTTGCTACCTTCCTATATAATTGGGCAAAAAGTTCACTTTAGCACTTTTTTACCGCACTTTTAAACGCACAATATAGCATTTTTAGAGGTCCGCACCATACGCAATGTGACGCATTGATGAGAAATCATATCCAGGGCATTAGACTCAAAATTTTCGCGCCGCTCCGCGGCGCAATTTATTTCAGAGTTCCAGGTCTTGAGCTTAAAAATATTCCAAGTTGGTATAGCTGATTCCAAATTGGTGTAGCTGGCTCCAAAGTTTATATGGCAGTTTGCTAACTCTAGTTCCTAAAAGTTGGTATGTCCCATACTATTCCTGTTATACTGCATTTTCTATCCTAGTAACGTGTCTTTTCATCCGTTTTGTTTGGCCCTTTCAACGCTTGGAAAGGGGCTCTTTCAACGCTCGGGAAAGGGTCCTTTCGAGACGCCCCCGCCCCCTGGACGAAATCCTGGCTAGGTGCCTGTCTGATTTTTGTTTTATAATCAATTTAGTCCGAATGTTTTTGAATATATATAGTAATATATATATATATATATATATATATATATATATATATATATATATATATATATATATATATATATATATATATATATATATATATATATATATATATATAATATATAATAGTAATATATATATGTAATATCATTTCCGTCTTTCTCGTTTCCGCAAGCATTACCATTTATTTATGATCAAACTTGAACACTTTAAAATAGAGCATCACAGCCTTTATTTTCAAATGGCATTGTGGCGTTACACAGTTCAAGTTTGTACTCAATGTGACTAAGTTATCAATTATAACTTTTTAATTTCTTGCGACATGTATGAAGGATGTTTACTATTTTTTTTAAATAATAAATTTAGTCCGAATGTTTTGAATGGATGGATTTTCGAGGTCAGGCCCCGCGCTAAGCATAGCTTGTTGCGCAGGCCCTGATCCCCACCACCCGATCAAGCAATTCCTGGCGTCCGGCAGAATTTAGAAGCGAAAGTTTTACGTGCCCGACATACCTGGACACGGTCCGCCCGCCCTCTGACGTCACATGACCTTGAATGCGACCGCTGCCACCGGCCACAGGCCATCCCAGTCAGGGGCAAATAGCGAGCGCCGAAGCGACTCGAACTCGGGCTGCCACTACCGGGTGAGGTCAGAAGTCCGGCAGAAGAGATGATAGCACCGACAGAAAATGTGATGACTAGTAAATTCCTTCTGGTAACTAGTGAACTATAGTAAACATACTTCGTACATGTCCGAAGAAATGAAAAAGTTATAGTTGATAACTTAGTCACATTGAGTAAAAACGTGAACTGTGTGACGCCAAAATTCCACTTGAAAATACAGTCTGTGATGCTCTATTTAAAGTGTTCAAGTTTTATCATAAATAAATGATAATCCGTGCGGGGACGAGAAAGACGGAAATGATATTAAATGTATATTACATTATATTGCATGCTAGGTGGGCCCTTTTGTCCAAGGGCCCTTTTTGGAAAAGCTGCCCCCCCCCCCAACCGAAAATATGCGGCGCCGGCCCTGGGTCAGAGAAGTCTTGTAAATCATGCTAATTCATTGAAAACAATGTTTGCCATCTATGACAACATTGCCCAAATGATGTGAGACTGCAGTGAATTATAAATCAATTCTTACAAACACATGTATGCCATGAGGTGCTGGTGGTCCACATGGTATTTGAGACACTCAAATTTGTCAGAGATTCAACTAATACTTCAGTTTATTGCTTCACATAAATATCTTGCTATGTTCTTGATGTAAGTTTCAATGTAAAATCATCACACCAGCTTCTAATATCATCGCCAGGATCACAAAATATGCCAGCAAGGCAATCAAAACAACTTTCAAGGCCATGAGCACTAAAAAAACGCCACAAATCCCTGCGTAGTTTTTGACAGAAGATCAAGGCCCTGAAATATTATTTGGCATAAGCTACGCCCTTTTATGAAACGCAAAAAACGCAAAATTTGAACGACATAGGACCTAGGCAGAGTGTGAGAATAGTAGCGGAGTACCGGAGCCTGCTGCAGAGGTTGAAGGAGTCCAGGAAACCAGTCATTGTGACTGGCATCCTCCCTCGCTGTGGAGCCAGTGAGGAGTGGTACTCGAGAGCTCTGTCTGTGAACAGCTCAGTTCAGAACTTATGTTCAGCTATGGGGCTTAGTTATGTAGACTTATGGGATCAGTTCTGTGAGTGGCGTAGGTACTATATGAAGGATGGGCTTCACTTATCGGATGAGAGGGCAAGGGCTTTGGGAGATGCCTACAGAAGTGTCATTCAGGGAAACTAGGTAGGAGGGGGGGGGGGGTTCAGGGACGCTAGTACTAGGGCATCAGGAAGTAAGCATTGGTAGAAGTTCATGTCAGAATAGGACAGTAGATCATAATTCCCTCAGAATTAGTAGAGTCAGCTCAAAGTATAAGATCACATGTATGTTGCTGAATGCCCAGAGTATTAGGTCTAAATTTGATGAGTTTGAGTGTTATGTTGCCCTTGAAAAGCCTGATATCATTTGTGTAACCGAGACATGGGTTAGTGAGGGGTATAATAGGGATAGGCTACAGGATTTCGAGTTACAAGGGTATAACATGTTCTCATACTGCAGAGAATCACGGCAGGGGGGCGGAGTGTTTGTATATGTAAATAGCTTGTACTGCACTACTAGAGTTGATGATTCTAGTAAAGTAAAAGAAGTAGAATCAATCTGGCTTGACATTAAAATTGGTACAGGAAACAGGAAGGTTGAGGATAGGTGCATTTTACAGACCAGGGAATCTTCCAAGGAACTCCCAAGCTGAAACAGACCAAGATATTTGTGAGGAAATACGTAGGAACTTTCGGGCTCAGTGTCTTATTATGGGAGATTTTAACTTAAGAGGATACGAAAGTATAGCAGAGGAAACAAATGAGTGTAGGTTGTATAGGCAAATCTTTGAAGAGGAGCTTTTCATGCATCAGTTTGTAACAGAGCCAACCAGACATTGCTCAATTCTAGACCTTGTATTCTCAGACAACAGTGATCTAGTTAGTGACATAAGTATTTGTGCAGGTCTAGGAACCAGTGATCACAATATGGTTAAATTCAATATCTCATCAGAAATGAGGCCCAAAGATAACCTTATTATGGTTCCAAACTTCAGCCGGGCTGATTTTAATGGTATTAGAAATGACCTCGCACAGATAAAATGGAACGTTGAGTTGGCAGGTTTAGATGCATGTGAGGCCTGGAATGTTTTCAAAGCTAGATTAAGCCAAATTCAGAATCGGCATATACCCCTCAGGCACAAACGTAACAGAACCAAGGGCAAACCAGTTTGGCTTACCCCAGAAGTAAGGAGTGCTATACAAGCTAAAAGAAGTGCATTTGGCATTTTGAAGGGATCTTCACTAGATATAAATCAGAAGGCCTACCAGAATGCAAGAAATTCAGTTAAGAAAAAGGTCAGAGCAGCTAAAAGGGCAAAGGAACTTGATTTAGCTAGACATTGTAATGCAGATAGTAAGAAGTTCTTCAGTTTTTATAAGTTCAGTACAGTTTCCAAAAATATAAGTCCATTTAAGGTAGTTGATGTGTTAGTTAGCAAGGACAGTGAAATGGTTGAAGTGCTTAATGATCAGTTTCAATCTGTCTTTACTATCGAGGACCAGAGTAGTATTGCAGCACTTCAGCCTGAGCTAGAGACAGAGGAGACTATAGGAGAGCTAGGTGGTTTGTTTGTTTGTTGGGGCTTAAGGGCGCGACGACTGCATGGTGAATTTGCGCCCAAGAGAGCTAGGTGGCATAAGTAGTGAACTTGTTCTAGAATATCTAAAGAAAGTAAGGCCTAACAAGGCAGAAGGACCTGATGAAATCCATGCTAGACTTTTAAGAGAATCTGAAAGGGAGTTGTCGGTTCCATTAGCCATAATATTTTCTAAATCACTCGCAGATAGTAAAATTCCACTTGATTGGAAAAGAGCAAATGTTGTTCCTATTCATAAAAAGGGAGATAGAAGTAAAGAGGAAAACTATAGACCGGTTAGTCTGACCTCATTAGTCTGCAAGGTGCTGGAATCAATCATCAAAGATAAGATTGTTGAATTCTTGGAGCAAAATGAACTCATCAAGGATACACAGCATGGCTTTAGGAAGGGCCGTTCTTGTTTAACTAATCTTCTGGAGTTTTTGGATGTTGCAACAGATAGCTTTGATCAGGGTAAACAGCTAGATGTAGCTTTTCTTGATTTCAGTAAAGCATTTGACAAAGTCCCCCATACAAGACTGGGGTTGCAACTTAAAATTCATGGGATCAGGGGCAAGATTCTGGATTGGATAGAAACGTGGCTTTCAGGACGCCAGCAAAGGGTTATATTGAATGGGTGCCAATCACAATGGAAAAAGGTTCTCAGTGGGGTTCCACAGGGCTCAGTCCTGGGCCCATTGCTTTTTATAATATTTGTGAATGCAATTGAGAACAGTATAGACAGAAAAGTCTTGAAATTTGCAGACGATCTAAAAGTTGTCAGGATTATTAGAGGAAAACATGATCAGGATGTTTTTCAATCAGATCTGGACAAGCTAGTTGAGTGGTCTGAAGCATGGCAGATGAAATTCAATTTGAGTAAATGTAAGATTATGCACGCTGGACGGGTTAGCAGTAAACATAGGTATGAAATGGGTGGGCAGAAAATGGAGCAGATTGAAAAGGAAAGAGATTTAGGTGTCGTGGTAAACAATAGACTATCAGCGTCAGACCAGGTTGTAGAAGCTAGGAAAAAGGCACTTAGAATGCTAGGGGCCATTAACAGAAATGTTTCCTACAAGAGTGAAAAGGTAATAACAAAACTGTATTGTGCATACGTTAGACCACATTTGGAGTATTGTGTACAAGCCTGGTCTCCAACATATGAGAAAGATTGCTGGTTGTTAGAAAGAGTTAAAAAAAGGGCAACAAAAATGGTTAATTGTCTTGGTAGTTTACCTTATGAAGATAGATTAAAGAAATTGGGTATGTTTTCACTTAGATATAGAAGGCTAAGAGGAGATCTAATTGAAGTCTTCAAATTTGTAAATAGTCAGCATTCTGGATATGTGAAGGGTATGTTTGAGTTCAATAGGGAAAATCGAGGTAGAGGTCATCAGCATAAACTCATTATGAAACAAAGTAGGACTAGGCTACGACAGTCATTTTTCAGTAGAAGGGTTGTAGGGCATTGGAATATGCTACCAGGGGATGTCGCTGATGCAGTGACACTTGCTTCCTTCAAAATTAGATTAGATAAATACTTTACAGAGAAGGGATTAGTTCATAAATACTCGTGGGATTAGCCTTCTTTTATGCAGGTAGAGTAAGGTGATTTGAAGGGGCGAGACTGGTGGAGGGGGGTGGGGGGTGGGGGTGGGGTGGGGTGCAACCTCGGATGGGCCCAAGAGGCTCTTTGTTGCACTTTTCTTTTATGTCTTTATGTCTTAAATGCCGTAACTTACGAACAATTCGGTGCTTTGACGTAAATGAAGCGGCGTAGTGTCAATGGCGTAGCTTACGCCGGATATTTCTTTATGAAACGGAATCGGCGTAGGTTACGCCAAAATCCGCGTCCAATACGTAGGTTCTTAGGTTACGCCGCTTTATGAAGCGAGACCCAAGTTTCGTTCACTGACCGTTGCGTTTCAGACGGAGGAGAATATTCCTGGCTTCAACCAGCACTACATGGCTGCTGTAGACATACACACGGACAGAAATTCAACCCTGACTGCCACGGCCTTCTTCAACAACCAGCCCTACCATGCCGCCGGCGTGGCCATGCAGGTATGTACGGAGACAGCTACGGTGACGCCGTGGCAAATTCACTCATTGAGTTACTTCCATGACGTTACGCTTCGTGGCCTTTACTAATGCGGACATTAGGGCGGACAGACACAACCAACCGCGCTAGCAATGCAAAACTATGGCTACCTTTTCCTACATCAATGTTACGTCTTCCGTGCAAAAAAAATAAGCAATTTCGGCGATTTTTTTTTATAGATATAGCAAATTTAGTGACGTCACTAGATACGAGTTTGACGGGAACAAAATCAGCTAAACTTTAACAAGCCGTACAAAGGCCATTTTTTCAAGCAAGATGAAAAAAGTAAAATGCCAAGGGCTACCAGATGGCTATCTCTGATTTTTGAAAATGTTGGCTTTGGCCCCAATAAATTCAAAACACTTTTTTAGGGGGGGGGAGAAATACTCTTGAAATAAAAATTGTCCAACATTTTCAAAACACCGTAATATATGTCGGAGAACCACATATGGACAATACCCAAATCAAATTTCAAAGCAATATCTGTATCTTTGACTGACTTATGGCTCCCTAAGTATGAGTAACTCATGACGTCATATTTTTAATTACTTTTGTTTTTGCTTTTAATGACCACATGAAGACAAATAAATGTCAGCACTGTATTTATGATACAAAACTGGTCTAGGAACATGCCTTTTTATTTAGATTAATCAATTTCAAATTTTGACGTTCAGTTTTCAGTTTTAAAGTTGCATCTCTAATTTTCAGCGCTATTTGATGGTTAAAAAAATATAACAAAAAACTATTACAAACATGATACCTATCGATGGACAATGTAATGCTTTATCATACAGTGTCATGGTTGTTTTAACCCGCGCACTGCAGGGGGGGTTGATTTCCACCCCCTCAGATTTTTCTCAGATAGCGGAAACCCGGCGGCGCGCAGCGCCGCCGAGTTTGGCACACCTGTTAGGACATCAATTACGCACACTTTGAAGAAGAAACAAATGACCTTTGGTCATCTCAGGTGGTCAGGTCACCAGACCAGGTCAAGTGACCCCCACCTCCAAAATTGTTTGCAGTTGTGCCAAAGCCAGAGTTTCTTACCGATCAGTTTGAAACTTACAGGGTGTCATGAGGGCATAAGTATTTGCAATTCGTTTATCTCGGAATTTGGATATCGGTGATCTAATGTCAGGTCAATTTCGTGACCTCCCCATATTAAGTCAATAGGGAAATATTAAAATGCTTCCTATTTCAAGGATATGCATGATATTAGTCCAATTACTTCTGGATTATGTTATTATAGGATGTGCTTGATGATCCAAGTGTAAGTTTTGTCCAGTGACCCCTATGGGGTCAATTGAGGTCATTCGAGTTCACCATCACTTGTTTGTCAATAACTCGCGACATAATAAAGATAGAGAAGTAAAACCGACATAAATGTTTTTTCTCGTCGAGACACGTCTCCCTATATGCAACATGACCTACTTGGGTCTTGACCTCAGGTCAAGGTCACGTTACCTTTGGTCATTTTTTTTAAGTTGACCTAACAATGTCACCATGTATATCATTCAAAACCCTTTGACGGGTCAAAAACAATGGCGTAAACAGTTTTCCGTTAGCTTTATTAGGTTAAAAGTTATTAGCGAAAAACGGTTTGGCAAAAAAACAGCATTTTCCCCTTTTTTGATCTCTGGAGTCTCAAATATTAATCCCAGATCAAATTTGAAGTCAAGTCATCGATTTCAAATTTTAATGGCTGGCGATCGCTTTTTCTGTTTGTTTCTAGCTAGCATAGTTCCCGAGATATATGGGAATTTCTTGAGCAAAGTCCTAAAACAGGAAAAACTGTACAATTTTACCTCTGGTCAATTTTACCTCTGGTATTTGATGACCTCTGGTCACCTCAATTTTGACCTGACCTAAAAATATATAGAAATACTTTCGATAGAACTTGTGTCAAGCTATCAAAATCCTTTTTCCGCTTGTCGCTATGTAGCGTAGTTTTTGAGATCTTACGGGGGCGGAAATCCCCCTCCCCCTGAAGTTCGTGTTCGGCGCAAACCCCCTGCAATGCGCGGGTTAAATTGGAGATTTGTTCATACAATGGTCTAAATTTCACTGAAATTCCTCAACTAGTGATTAAAAAAACTGCATATCTGATTTCCGACACAAAGTGACGGTTCGAAATTTAGGTAAATTTAGTCAAAAGTGATGCAGAAATATGCAGAATGATATTATGTGATGCAGAATACTTTAATGTAGTATCGCGTGGTATCATGGTTTCTTGTAAAGAGGATTGAGTTTGTCCATAAGGGGATCAAACTTCATTAATGGCAGAGCGACAACAAGCCCGTCTGGTTCATCAATTGTCTGGTGACGGTCCCGGAATAGGGGAAGCTACGATAAAATTCAGATTTTTTGTTAGATACAAATTTATCCTAATTTTTGGTAATGCGGTGGATTATGAACAAGTATTTTGTGTCGGTATTTTTAACAAATATCTCAATTTAAACTGTTTAGTTTTCACGGTGCCCGCAGCAGGGTTGTGCTCGACTCAGATTTTTTAGACTGACTCGACTCTGACTCATTGTCGAAGGGACTCTGACTCAACTCTGACTCAAGCGGGGCAATTTTTTTATTTTGAGTCGACTCAGCGTTGACTCATTTGCTTTTACCCCTGACTCAACTCTGACTCTAGCGGGCAATATTTTATTTTGAGTCGACTCAGCGTTGACTCATTTGCTTTTACCCCTGACTCAACTCTGACTCAAGCGGGGGACAATTTTTTTGAGTCGACTCAACTTTGACTGATTTGATTTTACCCTGACTCAACTCTGACTCAAGTGAAATTTTCTTGAGTCAACTCATTTTTTGACTCGTGACTTAACGACTTTGATTCAAATGTATTTTACTCGCAAAAACTCTTTGGAATATTATATTAGATATGTAAACTTTTATTTGGATTTACACTGGATCAAGGCACATGAATGAATGTTGCATTATCATAAATATATACTGCATCCAGTTGCATTGAAATATATATTCCAATATATATGTTCCTAATAGCAATAATGATAATAATAATTATTATTATTTTGCACCAGCACAGGTACATATCTGTACTTTACCACTATTGTTAATTGCTATATAATTATTGCTATGGATTTTAGTAATCCTATATGATAGGATGCAAATATGAAATAAGTGAGGAAAATGTATTTTAAGTTGGTTCTTGAGCTGGGAAAAGTAAAACAGGTGTTAATTAAAATTGAGTTTCTGAACCAATCAACAAGCTCAATAGTCAATATGGATAGCAGGCTAGCAGGTTGTAAAACACTAACCGGTGTGCTGCATTCATGTATTTCATGAATAGCTACTTACAGTTAAAAGAGCATAAAGCATAAAAGCATAAATAAAGAGCATAATTTCAAAAGAGCATAAAAGAGTACAAAATGCATACCAGCAAACAGCAGCTTTGCCAACCATATAACTGAACCCTCCCAGACCCTCCCCCGGGGAGGGTCTGGAGCTTGACCCTGTTGGGTTATGCAGCGCAGCGAGCGAATGTGAGCAGAGGTCTAAACGTGGGTCTCTGCAACCATAATTGCTGTAAGGTTAGGTCAGGTTCGATTATGTATAGTTTTTGGTGATGGTATAGCTTTAGTATTACTGGTACACTTTTCGGTATTGGTAGGGCAGGCGTCACACTTCCGTACACAACACCGTAGGTAGTGTGACAAGCCTGAACAAGTAGCGGGCGGTGCAGCCGGATAGATGACGTCATTGGGAGGGTATACTTAATAGTATAGGCCTGTTTACTTCTCGATCAGACTTAATGTTGCAGGCCTGTTTACTACTCGATCAGACTTAATGGCGAGGTTAGGTTAGTTTATGTTATGGTACCTAACCTAACCTAACCCGCTATTAAGTCTGCCATTTAAGTTTAGGTTATGGTACCTAAACTAAACTAACCCCACCATTAAGCCTGATCAAGTAGTAAAGACGCCTACGCCATTAAGTCCGATTGAGTGTGAACAGACCTAAGCCATGAAGTCTGACCGAGTAGTAAACAGGCCTACGCCATTAAGTAGAGTCTCCCCTATATCCTCCCAATGATGTCATCACGCCGGCTGCACCGCCTGCCACAGCCACTTGTTCAGGCTCATCACAGTTCACACTGCCTACAGTGTTGTCAGTTGTGTACGGAAGTGTGACACCTGCCCTACCAGTACCCATTTTTCTGCCTGTCGTAATAATACTCTTCTTCTATTAAGGAGAACACCATTACAGTTGAGACACAGTAGGGAAATACTTTAACAATGGAGCGCTCCAAAAATAGAGCCGGTGACATCAGAGCCTGCCATAGACATGCATGTAAATGATCTAAAATTAGAGCGCCTTTATGAACACTTTTTACAACAAAAAAAAACACTTGCAATAAATTGTAACAAAATGTCAGAAAACAAGGAAGCCATATAGGATACAACAATTATCCAACGATCATGTTTTTTCCTGCTCACGTCTGAAAAAATTCCAGATGCATATTGAAAATCTGTTTGGAATTGCAAACTTCTGAAACGTGATGGGAACATTATGGCGTGCTTGGTCCAATCCGCTCTAATTATTGAGTACACATACTGGCCAGCGCTCTAATTTTGGATTATCAGCATTCAGCTCTATTTATTGAGCATTTCAGCACCAGACAACAGCAGGTAATCCAAACATAGAGTAAGGATCTTGACTGTTCCCTGCGTGACATATTCATAAATTTAATGTGACCTATCTTTAAACAAAGTTTGAGGTTTTTTCTCAACATACATGCCCTCCATGGGTCGTCAAGTGGTCACAGTGCTACACAATAGCCGTTTAAAAAAGACCTCATTTTCGAGACTGATTAGAATATAACTATCTGATGCATTCTAAAATATAATCTGATGCATTAAAATCTCAGATTAGAGCACTCTATTCTTATAGTATTTCCCTACTGTGTCTCCAACTGATTAACTGGGGAGGTAAATTACTGAACTATTACCGTTCATCCATAAATACATTAAAGGGAAATAATGACCTTTTGATTTTGTTAGCAACAATTTCTTAGGCTTCCGCTATGATTTTACAATTATTTTATTTAAATTTAAGAATTAAATAAAATTATTCCCATATTGAAAGTTGTAAGTTTGGAAAAAATACAAAACAAGTACCTTGTGTACTTCATGAAGGTCATTGACAAATTCGTCCTTCCCTACCATTGTTTACATCGAGTGCGCGGCATTTTTGGAGGCTCTGTGACGTTTCCGATCAAACTGAGCGCTGCTCGGACACACGCTAATAGCGCTAGTAGCGCTTTCGTTCTCCATGGCAACCAGGCGTTAGCCAATCAAAAGCCAGAAAGGGAATACGTTCTGGCTTTTCATTGGCTCACGCCTGGTTGCCATGGAGAACGAAAGCGCTACTCGCTACAACTCGCCACAATGGTTAAGTGCGCCGAGAAGCATGATAATGACTTTGTAAACAAATCGCCGACGCTAAATAGGTCACCGTCGATGTGCATCGATGAGCTTCCGATTTAATTGCCAGTTTTGTGTTATTGTTTGTTAGTTTTTTGGGGAAAAATTATTATTTTTCATGATAATATAAAGCATAGTGTTATATACAGCCACAGACAAATTATACAATACTCCTAATGTTGAAAACAAATGAATCGCTTTTCAAAAATTGAGGGTCGCAACCACTAACTATACCGCGTTGATGTGCATCGATGAGCTTCCGATTTTATTGCCACTTTTTCCAATCGCTGTTAGTTTTAGAAGATCGCCGGGCATATAATCACGAGTAGAACGCACAATATATTTTCCACTCCATTGCGTAAAAAAACAATACGGGAAAAGCCCGCAGTTTGATGAGGACCAAAAGTACTTGCAAGTACCGGTCGTTAAAAGTGTGGAACGCTTATCAACTTTAACTTGAAATATCTTTCGGTAGGAAAGTTTTCATGCAAAATGTGATGAATTTACAATATATTTTGGTCTCGTCTTGCGATTTCAAGTGCTAACTCCATTTTTGTGGAAAAAGGTCATTATTTCCCTTTAAACAAGAATAGGGATAAAATGTCACTCTAACTCTGCTTTACACCATTCGATACATTAAATCCCACGGAACAAGTGGCTCCCCATTTGACAATCATTTTGTTTTCCATACCAAAATAAAAAATGTCAACATCCTTATGTAACAATTTGCCACAAATAGTTACATACATATACGATATAACCGATTCCCGACACGCGCATACCATACCTGCCTCGCAAGGCCCTATATACTAGGTAGACCTGTCCGGGGTAGGCAGCGAATGGCGTGACGTCACGGGCACGTGACGTCACACGCTCCCTATTTAAATAGTGCTAAATCGGCCTACTTTCGCGTCCTACCAGTTGAATACCTTAGGTGCCAGCGGGATGAATTGAGCACTAAATGATAGATTGAAATGTCCTCTACAGCTCGCTCTTCGGCCATTTTCTCCTAAATTGCAAGGGTGAGCCGCTAGGCGATGTCAAAGCGAGGCATGCAAAAAGTGGGAGGCCCATGCCCATATAAGGTCAAGCCCCGCCCCTGTACACAAACAGGGTGACCGTGCCGGTCTCGAACGCTCCCGATTCGGCCACCCCATTGGTGGAAACCGTGACTGTGACGTCATGCGACCGTGACGTCATGGGACAGGGTGGACACGTTACGGAGATAGGCATGACACCCCCTGCCTGCCTCGAGGCGGAGACAACCAGACGGCGCGTTGCGCAGCACTGCAGACTCAGCAGTCACTACTAAACCTCTCCAAATATCTCTCTAATATTACGTCATCAATATTGTAACACACCTCCTTCTTGACACGTGTATATTAAACACGGTTATAACTTATAATACCCTTTAAAACCCGTTCTGATACTCCGCACTCAAAATTAATAAAAAGTTCGGATGTAATTTTCAAGTTAACTGGTTTAATCAGTCATTTTGAGAGATAAAAAATGCATATGTGACACCCCAGAGTAACTTGTGAACTGCTGGTAGCTAGTGCATGTGGACCAGTATATTGACCAATCACAGTCCTCACTCCACTCTTCAAGCTTCAAGAACCTCAACACATTTGAAGATCAGCGCGATATGAAATCGGTATGATTTTGATACTCCAACTTGCAAGTCATTGTTGCGGCGCGGAAGAAATAATCGCGCTCGAACAATACACGCCTTTATAGATGTTTTTAAATGCAACTGAGTGAACTGACAAGTGTGAATTAACATCTGTAGGATTTCAGGAGAGAACAAATCGGCGTTAGCAAACAAAGTGAATTGTGATCTATTGTTGAATTAACCTGTCCTCGGCCTCAAGTGAATTTGTGACGCAAATTTTGTATTTCAGACATAAATGGCGCATATGGTTCATACCTCATGGTTCGTATAAACATTCCAGGAATGTTATGCTGATATGGTTACTATTAGGTTATATATACTGCAGTTATCATTTCCATGTACATATTCAATATTGTATTGCTTCACTTAAGATAAGGAGCAGTCAGCAGAGTTTGTGATGTAGTTTTACTACTTTTAATTGTAGTTTTGCTCCATTGCTAAAGTATTTCCTTACTGTGTCTCAACTGTAATGGTGTGTACTGGAAAAGTGGGTACTGGTAGGGCAGGTGTCACATTTCCGTACACAACTGACAACACTGTAGGTAGTGTGAACTGTGATGAGCCTGAACAAGTGGCAGCAAAACAGTACTTTTAAGTGACTTTTTAGACAGAAAATGTATTTATGTGGGTTTGAAAAGCACCTGAACTCATACCCTCACACTAAAACATTGTTTGGACCCCTTTATTATTTATTTGCTCCCAATTTCTTGTTTTGCATCAGATGTGACTGACTCATAAGAGGATGAGTCGACTCAGCTTTGACTCAAACAGCATCCAGACGACTCAACTTTGACTCAAGCGACATCCATGCGACTTCACTCCGACTCAACTGAAACCTCTATTTGTATTTAGCGACTCGACTCTGACTCAAGTTTAGCCCATTTTTGTTTTTAACGACTCAACTCTGACTCAAGACGAGCCCCTATTTTTCTTAATCGACTCGACTCTGACTCAAGTTGATTTGAGTCGGAGTCGAGTCAAATTTGACTCACCGACTCTGAGTCGAGCACAACCCTGGCCCGCAGCGTGGTACTAGCGCTGCACGACGATCAAATGTCCGCATCCGGCGCGTAACGAATTTGGTATGTCATATTTGCCTTGGCTAACATTTTAAAAATGAAAATAATATTTCCATTTTATATGTAGAGATGTGTCAATTGTCATTGTTTTGCATGCTTTGATTCGATGTGTACTGATATTGGCGAAGTCACGATATTGACGTGACGTGACGTGACGTGACGTTTACGCTGGCCGCTGGGTATGTACTGTGTTGTAACAGGTTCTGGACGAAACCCTGATGCGATACTACACAAATGACACGAGCTACCGCATCCGAGTCACAAACCACCCCACACCGATCTCCGACCAGACCAAGGTAAATACTACTCAAGTGAGGCCTGATACACATCAGGTCACAAACCACCCAACACCGATCTCCGACCAGACCAAGGTAAATACTACTCAACTGAGGCCTGATACACATCAGGTCACAAACCACCCAACACCGATCTCCGACCAGACCAAGGTAAATACTACTCAACCCGACAAAGACTCCACCGATTACACAGAAATTACAGAGTACCTACACAGAGGACTGGGGCCGGGGCTGATAAGCTCTTTAATGTTCTTGTTTACTGAACTTCTATAACATGTGGAAACTGATGTATGGGCATCAGAGCCGATTTTGTGATTGTTTTACAGAACGTCAATATTCCATATTCAATGCATTCAAATAATTCAATGCATGATGCAAATTCGTCGGAAATTATTTCAAAACAATAGAAAGATTTATGAGAGAGAGAGAGAGACTACCAAAGACTACCGACTTTAAGAGACTACCACAATTCGTTGGCATTGTTTAAATTGAAAGGTTGTGTTACTGCACCCGCTTACACTGAGAACCCGCTTGTAAGAACTTCCATGAATTGTTCTTTCCAAAACCTCCGTCTACGTCTTTGTAGCTCACGCGGTTAAGAATCCGGTGATGGCTTGTTTCTAACCTAAGTGCTGAAGAGGTGCGCCGCTGCTTTATAGACTCGCCTGCCGCTGCTTTATATAGTCGCCTGCCGCTGCTTTATAGAGTCGCCTGCCGCTGCTTTATAGAGTCGCCTGCCGCTGCTTTATAGAGTCGCCTGCCGCTGCTTTATAGAGTCGCCTGCCGCTGCTTTATAGAGTCGCCTGCCGCTGCTTTATAGAGTCGCCTGCCGCTGCTTTATAGAGTCGCCTGCCGCTGCTTTATAGAGTCGCCTGCCGCTGCTTTATAGAGTCGCCTGCCGCTGCTTTATAGAGTCGCCTGCCGCTGCTTTATAGAGTCGCCTGCCGCTGCTTTATAGAGTCGCCTGCCGCTGCTTTATAGAGTCGCCTGCCGCTGCTTTATAGAGTCGCCTGCCGCTGCTTTATAGAGTCGCCTGCCGCTGCTTTATAGAGTCGCCTGCCGCTGCTTTATAGAGTCGCCTGCCGCTGCTTTATAGAGTCGCCTGCCGCTGCTTTATAGAGTCGCCTGCCGCTGCTTTATAGAGTCGCCTGCCGCTGCTTTATAGAGTCGCCTGCCGCTGCTTTATAGAGTCGCCTGCCGCTGCTTTATAGAGTCGCCTGCCGCTGCTTTATAGAGTCGCCTGCCGCTGCTTTATAGAGTCGCCTGCCGCTGCTTTATAGAGTCGCCTGCCGCTGCTTTATAGAGTCGCCTGCCGCTGCTTTATAGAGTCGCCTGCCGCTGCTTTATAGAGTCGCCTGCCGCTGCTTTATAGAGTCGCCTGCCGCTGCTTTATAGAGTCGCCTGCCGCTGCTTTATAGAGTCGCCTGCCGCTGCTTTATAGAGTCGCCTGCCGCTGCTTTATAGAGTCGCCTGCCGCTGCTTTATAGAGTCGCCTGCCGCTGCTTTATAGAGTTGACTTATGACATCCTCATTACCTTGCCTTCTTCCGTACAGGGGTGGCGGATTCGGGGGGGGGGGGCAGCGGGGGCAGCCGCCCCGCTGGCAAAATCAAGCGGGGCAAAACTATCCTTTTGCCCCCCCCCCCCATCTTCCGTAGTCGAAAATGACATATCCTTTACCATATATGGTAAAAATGATGAGCATTGCAAACGTTTGAAAATAAAATAATAAAAAAAATATACTTCATATGGCAGTCAAATATGGTGGCTTGTCCTTGAGGCAAAAGTAACGCAACGCAAGTTTAAACAATATTAGTAATATAGTATATAGTAATATAGCATGTTATAAAATTATTATATGATGGAGCAGTGTCAGAAATATGATTCAATCTTTACAGCTGGAGCTAATTGATAAAGCATAATTTTCACTCCACGTCTATATGCACCGCAGGGGCAGATCCGGGGGGGGGGGGGCAACGGCCATGCCCCCCCCCCCCCCAGATCGTTCAAGGGGGAGCAAACTATGTTTTGCTCCCCCCCCCCCCAAGACGTGAAGTCTAATACATGCTACATTTGCGTTTTTAGAACGTTACTGGGCAAATTGGACCAAATTTGGATTTTTTCTTCCAAATTTGGCGGCGCTGTGCGCCACTGTTCTTCCGCTCTTCTCGAAAAACAGCAGGGGGGCAAAATGGCAAATAACCCCCACTAGGGCGAGGGGTAATTTATAAGTTTAAGCGTACATTTTTTGTTAGACAAAGAAGTGCCACATCTAGCGATGACTACAGTGACTGGCAACAATCTGGCAACCTGACGATATTTCCGCTACATAGCCTGGTTAGATGGGGCATAGTGCCACCACAGACGTAATCCTCTGTAGCTTAGTGTATAAGATGCCAGGCTTCCATGTGGAGGGTGGCTGGTTCGAAACCCGGCGACAGCTGTTATACTTTTAGTCATGGCTACGAGAAAACGGCAACCTGTTCCTCATAAAAAAACATGGGGAGGGAATGCCCCTTTCTGAAGAGGTTTGTCGATATTTCTTTGGGAAGAAACCAGTGGTTTCTCAAATGTGCTGTCATATTTGAATAGTGAAAACGAGAAGCCTTCTTCAGTAAGTCCGTGGGTTCTTGACTGTTTTTCAGTGAGTGCTAGGCAGACTGAGACGGAGAGCGAGCGAGTGTTAATTTAAATGCAATATTATCTCTTTCGGCTCATTGTGTTTGTGTTCCGTGCTAGAAGCGTAACAATGAAGTGATATGTTATTCTGCCTCATATTCTATAGTAATACCCACATTTCATCAGCATCAGTTTGATAGTTTGGCATGATTTTGAAAACACGTGTCTGCTCTGAAGGGACACCTTGTTTGCCATGTCGTTCCAGCTTCAAATGCAGCTGAATGGCCAGAGCAATGGGTTCAACATCGCCTTCAACGTGGCCTTCGGCGTCTCCTTCCTGGCCGCTTCGTTTGTTCTGTTCCTGGTGAAAGGTTCGTGGGAGGCGAACTGCGGAAAGTTCGACACAAATTGGAAAAACTCATCGGAATTCACTTGCCTGTGCATCAAGCACTCCTTTAAAAACAAACTGGCCGCAGTAAAATTGCTAACATTGTATTGTATTATCATGAAATGTGTCCATTTATGGTCCATTTCAGTTGTTTCTGGGATCATAGTCCTTACGGCTCCTTTGAACCACCCTTAGAGTCGATATTCACTGTGTCGGCTGAGCATCACTGTGTCGGCTGAGAATCACTGTGTCGGCTGAGTCACTGTATCGACTGAGTCACTGTGTCGGCTGAGTCACTGTGTCGGCTGAGTCACTGTGTCGACTGAGTCACTGTGTCGGCTGAGAATCACTGTGTCGACTGAGTCACTGTGTCGGCTGAGTCACTGTATCGACTGAGTCACTGTGTCGGCTGAGTCACTGTGTCGGCTGAGTCACTGTGTCGGCTGAGTCACTGTGTCGGCTGAGTCACTGTGTCGACTGAGTCACTGTGTCGGCTGAGTCACTGTGTCGACTGAGTCACTGTGTCGACTGAGTCACTGTGTCGGCTGAGTCACTGTGTCGACTGAGTCACTGTGGCGGCTGAGTCACTGTGTCGGCTGAGTCACTGTGGCGGCTGAGAATCACTGTGTCGGCTGAGTCACTGTGTCGGCTGAGTCACTGTGTCGGCTGAGTCACTGTGTCGGCTGAGTCACTGTGTCGACTGAGTCACTGTGTCGGCTGAGTCACTGTGTCGGCTGAGTCACTGTATCGACTGAGTCACTGTGTCGACTGAGTCAATATGTCGGCTGAGTCACTGTATCGACTGAGTCACTGTGTCGGCTGAGTCACTGTATCGACTGAGTCACTGTGTCGGCTGAGTCACTGTATCGACTGAGTCACTGTGTCGGCTGAGTCACTGTGTCGACTGAGTCACTGTGTCGACTGAGTCACTGTGTCGGCTGAGTCACTGTGTCGGCTGAGTCACTGTGTCGGCTGAGTCACTGTGTCGGCTGAGAATCACTGTGGCGGCTGAGTCACTGTGTCGGCTGAGTCACTGTATCGACTGAGTCACTGTATCGACTGAGTCACTGTGTCGGCTGAGTCACTGTGTCGGCTGAGTCACTGTGTCGACTGAGTCACTGTGTCGGCTGAGTCACTGTGTCGGCTGAGTCACTGTGTCGGCTGAGTCACTGTGTCGACTGAGTCACTGTGTCGGCTGAGTCACTGTGTCGACTGAGTCACTGTGTCGACTGAGTCACTGTGTCGGCTGAGTCACTGTGTCGGCTGAGTCACTGTGTCGGCTGAGTCACTGTGGCGGCTGAGTCACTGTGTCGGCTGAGTCACTGTGTCGGCTGAGTCACTGTGTCGGCTGAGTCACTGTGTCGGCTGAGTCACTGTGGCGGCTGAGTCACTGTGTCGGCTGAGTCACTGTGTCGGCTGAGTCACTGTGGCGGCTGACTGGCTCTCGGCGGACCGACACAGACACACGTGTCTATGTCCGGCAGAGATGGTTACCAAGGCGAAGCACCTGCAGTTCGTCTCAGGCGTCGGCATCACCGTCTTCTGGCTGTCCAACCTGGTCTGGGACTACATCAGCTTCCTGATCCCGGCCTGCGGCATGCTGCTGACGCTGCTTGCCTTCCAGGAAGAGGGCTTCATCGAGGCTGAAACGCAAGGTGCGTAGTATACAGCGGAGCCGAGAGGTTGGAGGCAGAGGTGGTGTTACAGACACTTGGTCATGCCTTCTCCAAGCTGGTGGGCTGGTCATACCCACTTTGTATTATGGCTGCTCTCACATTTTAGCATTTTACATCGTTGTCCAAATCAGTGTTCGTCACAGGCCCACCAACCCCCAGCCCGTCCCGGCCCGGGCCTATGAACACCAAGCCCAGGCCCAGACCAGGCCCGGTCAAATACAAAAATTTGAGGCCCAGGCCCGGTCCGTTCAGATTAAAGGGACTATCCCACCTTAACATTACATTTGAGTTGAGATAACAATTTTGATGGCTTGGCATTGACATTAAGTATGGCAGCAGTTAACACAACCACAATGATCTAATCAAAAGATATTCGAGTTTTATTTTGACATCTGTACAAAATAAGGCCCATGTGTATTTGAATAGGGCCTCTAAACCGACAGCGTCGTCTCTCTTTACCCAACTGGTAATGATAGTCGACTTCTTTTAAGGTCAGCCTTGGAATATTGTCGTCTTTCATTTATCAATCCCCGGGTGGTTCGTAATCTAGAGGCTAGCACTATCAGCTGGAGTTGATGCAGCAGTTGGCCGCCAGGGACCGCTAGTGAGCCAGGGTGTTATGACTTCGCAAGCAAATGGTACCAGTTAAATATTTAACACTAAATATGTGTTTATTTATTTATTTATATAAATCAATCAATCAATCAATATTTATGCGGGCCGTACACTGCGTCATTCGGCGCGCGATATCGCGGAATAAAGCTAGTCCCGACGAGCTTTTTCTGTGCTGAACACCGTAGAACCGCGGAATGTCGCAGTGATATTGCGCTCCGAATGGCCCGGTGTGCGGCCGCATTTAGTGGTACCATTTGCTTGCGACGTCATAACACCCTGGCTCACTAGCGGTCCCCTGGTGGCCAAATGCTGCAACAACTCCAGCTGATATGCTAGCCAATCTAGACACCGTGTGGTTCACTGTTTTTTTGCGCAATAGATGTCGACAAAAAATTGTCCCATACATATGGAAGCACAAAGGATTTCCCTGTTATTTAAAAAAATCACATGACGTCACCAACCCAACTTTCCGCTTAAAACTAAAAGTTGAATATCTTCCAAGATAATCATTTTTTTCGAGAAAAAAAAGGTTCACGAACATGTTCAGCTGACCTCGCCTGATATGTAGACATACAATTAAGTGTGATTCGACAACTTTCGAAAAGGTGGGATAGTCCCTTTAAGCATATCATTATTTACACAAAATTTGCAATAATTATCATAGCATATGTATACTATAAATGTGAAACAGTAAACCAACTATGCTAACAAAGAAACAAAGCCACAGCCAGAGCATCAGTGTGTTGCTGTGGAAATGAAATGCTGGTTAAAATATGCTTAAAGGAAATAGTTCACCTTCTACATGGGTTTTGAACTGAAATAGCAGTTTTGTAGCACGTGTTGAGAAATCCTTATCTGGAACTTGTATTGGCTGAAAAGACTCTCCAGCCGAAGATATTTGACTTTTTGGCGAAGGAATACGGCGCATATATGATGTACCGTACCGTCTGAAAGTGCCAGCACTGCCATGGAGCATGCGCAGACCAATAATGCACACAATAACATTAATAATTTACGACCTTCTGTCCTGAATTGGCGTGATGTAGGACCATTTTTGAAAATAAAAAAAGAAACTGTATTAAAACATATAATAAAATCGTGTTCTGAAAATTTCCCGAAGGTGAACTATTTCCTTTAAGCTCTGACCGGAGCTTGCGCGCACTACTTCAATATTATCAGCCCAGGTCCGCCCAGAGCCCGGTTATTTCCTTAGAGTTGAGGCCCGGCCCAGGCCCGGCCCAGGCCCGGCCCATGGTCACAGGCCGGGCTGGCTCATAGGGTCAGCCCGGCCCGTGACGAACTCTGGTCCAAATGTCCAATACTGCCAGAAACGACTCGACTTTTAGATATAAATATTTTGCTCTATGCTTGGATATTTTAGGTTTGTATTATGTGAACCACCACACAGCTCTGCCGGTTGATTGACTCAATTTGCTATCCTGTGACATTCAGCGACACCCTGGAACCCCTGTAACGGCTTTCTGTGTCCACCAGGCACCCTGCTACTGCTGTTCGTGCTGTATGGGTACGCGATGCTGCCGCAGACCTACCTCTTCTCCTTCGCCTTCACCGTACCCTCCTCCGGCTTCACGAGGGTCGCGCTCTTCAACATCTTCACCGGTGAGTGGGCCGTGACCGGGTCCCCTCACCAGCCTGTCAGCACGGGACAACGGGTCTGCCAGCACGGGACAGCACGGGACGGGGAGCTGCCAGCAGGGTCAGCACGGGACAACGGGTCTGCCAGCACGGGACAGCACGGGACGGGGGGCTGCCAGTAGGGTCAGCACGGGATAGCGGGTCTGCCAGCACGGGGTAACACGGGATAGCGGGTCTGTCAGCAGGGTCAGGACGGGACAGCGGGTGTGCCAGCAAGGTCAGCACAGGATAGCGGGTCTGTCAGCAGAGTCAGGACGGGACAGCGGGTGTGCCAGCAAGGTCAGCACGGGATAGCGGGTCTGGCAGCAGGGTCAGGACGGGACAGCGGGTGTGCCAGCAAGGTCAGCACGGGATAGCGGGTCTGTCAGCAGGGCCAGGACAGGACAGCGGGTGTTCCAGCAAGGTCAGCACGGGATAGCGGGTCTGTCAGCAGGGTCAGGACGGGACAGCGGGTGTGCCAGCAGGGTCAGCACGGGATAGCGGGTCTGTCAGCAGGGTCAGGACGCACTATCTGGGTGTATGGGTGTGCTGCTCTGTCTGGGTGTATGGGTGTGCTGTTCTGTCCGAGGACGTCCGTTTGTATCAGTAATAGTAATCATCAGTATCAGTTTGTATCAGTGACAGTGATGTCAGTAAGTTTCACAATGACAAGCTCTAGTCAGATGCAGGCTACACTACACGTGTCGACGTGCACATATATTCAGCAGGGTGTGCTTATGACGGTGTCGTTGTTGGTATGTAAATATACTATGCAGACGATGTCATGTCATGCGCTCTGCACTGCTCATACTCTGCCGCTGTGGACTGTAGTCTGTAGATACCGTGCCACTGTGGACTGTAGATACTGTGCCTCTGTGGACTGTGGATACTGTGCCGCTGTACACTGTAGATACCGTGCCGCTGTGGACTGTAGATACTGTGCCGCTGTGGACTGTGGATACTGTGCCGCTGTGGACTGTAGATACTGTGCCGCTGTGGACTGTGGATACTGTGCCTCTGTGGACTGTAGATACTGTGCCGCTGTGGACTGTAGATACTGTGCCGCTGTGGACTGTAGATACTGTGCCGCTGTGGACTGTAGATACTGTGCCGCTGTACACTGTGGATACTGTGCCGCTGTGGACTGTAGATACTGTGCCGCTGTGGACTGTAGATACTGTGCCGCTGTGGACTGTAGATACTGTGCCACTGTACACTGTGGATACTGTGCCGCTGTGTACTGTAGATACTGTGCCGCTGTACACTGTGGATACTGTGCCGCTGTGGACTGTAGATACTGTGCCGCTGTACACTGTGGATATTGTGCCGCTGTGGACTGTAGATACTGTGCCGCTGTGGACTGTAGATACTGTGTCGCTGTGGACTGTAGATACTGTGCCGCTGTGGACTGTAGATACTGTGCCGCTGTGGACTGTAGATACTGTGCCGCTGTGGACTGTAGATACTGTGCCGCTGTGGACTGTAGATATGTGCCGCTGTGGAATGTAGATACTGTGCCGCTGTGGACTGTAGATACTGTGCCGCTGTGGACTGTAGATACTGTGCCGCTGTACACTGTAGATACTGTGCCGCTGTACACTGTGGATACTGTGCCGCTGTACACTGTGGATACTGTGCCGCTGTACACTGTAGATACTGTACCGCTGTACACTGTGGATACTGTGCCGTTGTACACTGTGGATACTGTGCCGTTGTACGCTGTGGGTACTGTGCCACTATCACTGTGGGTACTGTGCCGTTGTACACTGTGGATACTGTGCCGTTGTACGCTGTGGGTACTGTGCCACTATCACTGTGGGTACTGTGCCACTATACACTGTGGATACTGTGCCGCTGTACACTGTGGATAATGCGACGTTATACACTGTGGATACTGTGCCACTATACACTGTGGATACTGTGCCGCTGTACACTGTGGATACTGTGTCGCTATGCACTGTTGAGTGTGGATACAGTGCCACTATACACTGTGGATAATGTGCCATTACATTGTTGATACTGTGCCGCTGTACACTGTGGATTTTGTGCCACTATACACTGTGGATACTGTGTCACTGTACACTGTGGATACTGTGCCGCTATGCACTGTTGAGTGTGGATACAGTGCCACTATACACTGTGGATAATGTGCCACTACATTGTGGATACTGTGCCGCTGTACACTGTGGATACCGTGCCGCTATACACTGTGGATACAGTCAGTGGCGTATTTATAAATCCGTCAAGGGGAAAGTCCTCAAGAGGGCGCCAAACCACCACATGAGGGCACCGTGAGCGAAAGGTGTTGTTGAGCGTGTGTGTGTGTGTGTGGAGGGAGGGGGGGGGGGGGTAAATTATACAGATACAAAAATAACAAAGAAATTAATAAAATAAATTATACCCCAAAAATCGATAACTTAACCCGCGAGTTTCTGGGGTATATTTCATAACGCGACTTACTCGGTTTTGTTTTTGCCCCCCCCCCCTCTGATCTCCGGAACTACTGGATCGAATGTAAAAATTAAAACGGCATTCGATAGCCCTTGGAAATTTATCGAGGGAAATATAATATTGTTGACTTCAGGGTCACCGATGACGTCACAGGTCAGGTCAAGTAAAAAATGTTTGACCGTGTCAAAAGGTCTCGATGGATGAATTGTCGCACAAAATTGCGATATTAAACGCATAAGCTGTCGATAAATCGATATGATTCGTGTGTCTGACACTTCTAAGTACCTTTATAAGCTGTTTATGACCTTGTGTCAGGTCAAGGTCATCCGAGGTCACGAGGTCAAACTGCAGATTACGGTCATTAGGCGTTGTAACACATGTTTATGGGTTTGTTTTTCGTCTAGAACGCGAAAAATGACCTTAGAACATTGTTTGTTCCATATAAATAGAAGTAAAAAGCAAAAATGGAAATGCGTTTTTTTATGCATAGTAATGCTGTGAGAAGTGGTCGATTTTTGTCATTTAAAGGTCATAACTCGGTCATTGATAAAGATATCAACTTAAAATTTGGTACACATATTCACCGCATACGTCTCGATCACATATATTCCGGTTTTTGGATAATTCTGGTTTTTCTTGAAAATTTTGTACCAACAAAATAAAATGTATTTGGATTTCTTAAAATTTTGAATAAGAAAAACTCAAAAATCCGAGATAACAGTTTGATAGCCCGGTCTATTATCAGTAATTTTATTTGAAACAATTGAGTTTATCTTAATTATCGTACCTTTGACAGCGTTTTCTGCAAACCATTATTTTGCAACAAAAACCGAAGAACATGACGTCACTCTGACGTCATTCCCGGTTGACCTATCATAGCCTCATATTTTTCCGTTTGCCAACATGTGTAGAATTGATGTGAGAGAAGGTACTGCAAGTTTGGTGAGGATACCAGTGTTCGTTTAGGAGTTATTGCAAAATAACGGGAGGGGGGGGCAAAAAATAGCCCCCCAGTAATTCGCGGGTTAAAGGAAATAGTTCACCTTGGAAATTTTTTACCTAACTCGATTCGATTATAGTTGTTAATACAATTTATTTTTATATTGCAAAAATGGCCTGATATCGCGCCGATTCAGGACAGAAGGCCGTACATTTTTATTGTTTATCAAAACTATATGCATACTCTCTGAGTCAGAGTCCTGACGTCACGCGAATGTAAACAATGGTTCAGCCAATCAGATTCGAAAGTAGTCGCGTAAAGATAGACTCGCATTGGAGATGTGCCAACCAGCGGCCGGCGATCGCTTGCTAGCACCAGCTGCAAGCTGATTGGCTGATGGTATAGCCTCTGCCCCGGCTAAAACCAGTACAACATTCTTTCGCCAGCACCGCATTCCTTCGCCAAAAACTTTAAAAAAATCGGCTAGAGAGTCTTTTCAGTCAAGAAAACTTGAAGATAGGGGTTTCCCAACACGGGCTACAAAACTGCTATCTTAGTTTAAAAGTAATGTTGAAGGTGAACTATTTCCTTTAAAGGGAAATATTCATCTTTTGTTGTTTTATTTAAACAAATCTTTGGCTTCCGTTATGGTATAAAAATGATGTTATTTAAATTTAGGAATGCAATGAAACAGTACATATACTTATTTCGGAGTTCATGATCGGTGGTTTCCCTCCATTAACGAAACGCAACATATCGAAACA
>JAXIVJ010004110.1:0-86609 GCA_036785665.1 Chirona hameri | reverse complement strand
CATAACGCGACTTACTGGGGGGGGGGGGGCTATTTTTTGCCCCCACCCCCCCCCCCTCGGATCTCCGGAACTACTGGACCGAATGTAAAAATTAAAATGGCATTAGATAGCCCTGGGAAATTTATCGAAGGAAACATAATATTGTTGACCTCGGGGTCACCGATGACGTCACAGGTCAGGTTAAGTACAAAATGTTTGACCGTGTCAAAAGGTCTCGATCAGATGGAATTTTCGCGCAAAATTGCGATATTAAACGCATAAGCTGTCGATAAATCGGTATGATTCGTGTGTCTGGCACCTCTAAGTACCTTTCTAAGCTGTTTATGACCTTAGGTCAGGTCAAGGTCATCCGAGGTCACAAGGTCAAACTGCAGATTACACAGCGTCCAACTGTCGTGACCGCACTAAACCGGCTCAAGCCGGTGTTGGCAGCGACCTTCGGACGAGGCATATAACGTCACTAGCCGGGCAGTGGAGGAGGTAAGCCAGCTGCCAACACCGGTATGAGCCGGTTTAGTGCGGTCACGACAGTTGGACTTGGCACCGCCTCTCCATCAGTACTGGCTAGTGCCGTCGCCTGGCCAACTGTTATGTTACCGCCCGCCGACGGTTATCTTAACCCGCGCACTGCAGGGGGGTTGATTTCCGCCCCCCCCCCCCCTCAGGTTTTTCGCAGATAGCGAAAAAACGGCGACGCCCAGCGCCGCCGAGTTGGCACACCTGTTAGGACATCAATTGCGCACACTTTGAAAGAAAAATAACATCGGGTCATCTCAGGTCATGTCACCAGACCAGGCCAAGTGACCCCACATCCAAAAATGTTTGCTGTTGTGCCAAAGCCATAGTTTCTCACCGATCAGTTTGACACTTACAGTATGTCATGAGGGCATAAGTACTTACAGTTCGTTCGTCTCGGAATTTTTATATCGGTGACTTAAGGTCAGGTCAATTTCGTAACCTCCCATATTATCCCGCGAGTTCCAGGGGTATATTTCATAACGCGACTTACTGGGGGAGGGGGAGCTATTTTTTTACCCCCTCGGATTTCCGGAACTACTGGACCGAATGTAAAAATTCAAGCGGCATTCGATAGCCCTGGGAAATTTATCAAGGGAAACATAATATTGTTGACCTCGGGGTCACCGATGACGTCACAGGTCAGGTCAAGTACAAAATGTTTGACCGTGTCAAAAGGTCTCGATGGATGGAATTGTCGCGCACAATTGCGATATTAAACGCATAAGCTGTCGATAAATCGGTATGATTCGTGTGTCTGACACTTCTAAGTACCTTTCTAAGCTGTTTATGACCTTGGGTCAGGTCAAGGTCATCCGAGGTCGCGAGGTCAAACTGCAGATTACGGTCATTAGGCGTTGTAACACATGTTTATGGGTTTGTTTTTCGTCTAGAACGCGTAAAAAGATCTTAGAACATTGTTTGTTCCATATAAATAGAAGTAAAAAGCAAAAATGGAAATGCGTTTTTTATGCATAATAATGCTGTGAGGTGGTCGATTTTTGTCATTTAAAGGTCATAACTCAGTCATTTTTGAAGATATCAACTTCAAATTTGGTACACATATTCACCGCACACGTCTTGATCACATATATTCCGGTTTTTGGATAATTCTGATTTTTCTTGAAAATTTTGTTAAAAACAAAATGTATTTGGATATCTCAAAATTTTGAATTACAAAAAAAAAAACTCAAAAATCCGAGATAGCAGTTTGATAGCCCGGTCTATTGTCAGTAATTTGATTGAAGACAATTGAGGTTATCTCAAACATCGTACCTTTGACAGCGTTTTCCGCAAACCATTATTTTGCAACAAAAACCGAAGAATATGACGTCACTCTGACGTCATTCCCGGTTGACCTATCATAACCTCATATTTTTCCTTTTGCCAACATGTGTAGAATTGATGTGAGAGAAGGTACTACAAGTTTGGTGACGATACCGGTGTTCGTTTAGGAGTTATTGCAAAATAACGGGAGGGGGGTGCAAAAAATACCCCCAGGAAGTCGCGGGTTAACAATGTCATATAATTTTACAGGCTACCACCAATTGTTATTTTCAGCATTTGCCAAATAAGGTCCTGAAACCAGAGTTTGAGATGTTTACAGAATTTTACGTGCAAATACAACTTCTCCCCATCCGTAGGGAAACTCTTATAAAAGATCTACATATCGGTTTTTCCCACAAACCTCTGATATTTACCGGGAAATTGAATCAGATATTTGGCGGTAATCTTGCGTGGCAATAATGCCAATAAAAGGTGGAGATTTGCGATCATTGTTTTAATATCGTGCATTGCCGTGCTGACTGTAATGCCCACAGCACAGACTAGGTACCTACCACCTACTGCAACGCTGCACGTCCGCGCCCCGCACCCCACCAAATCTGCACCAAATCCTCACCACCCAGGGCAGGCCCGCACCGACAAGATCTCATCGAAAATGCATCGAAAATGCATCGAAAATGCATACTTCGCAGTCTGGCAGTTTGCCATTGCATGATTTTAATATTAGCGCCAAGGGAGTTATAGTGGGCTGCCCCCTGCTCCAAATTCTGCGATGATGATGCTCCAGGTTGCAGACATTCATTTCACAGACAGGGTAGGGTTTCAACTCTCAGAAGAGCCAAGAAGGAAATGATGCCCGCTGGGGACTAGACCAGCCTAGTTAGATGTAGTAACAAGAAGGCACCCTATCATCGCCAAGTCTGATGCATGATAGAACATAGCATACTCTTTTGCAGCTTGCACGCTTGAGAAAATGTCCATGCTCAGCAGTGTACCACAACATAGTCATAATAAAATCATACTCTTAATATTTTCCATAGGGTAAAAGTCCAATCTTTGGACGATTTGGACGACGCGACCACAACCGGGACTTTACTGCAACCTTTGAGTTATTTCAAACATAGAATTTGAAAACTTAAGCTATCAATAGACAGTCGACACATTTACAATTTATCTGTTCACTGACACCCTCAAATGATGATGGCAATACAACGAGTTGCTTTAAAATGCTGAAAATCAAAGAGCACGCGATTTCGCCGACACCATCCAAACCCCGGTCATCGGACCCATGCCTTATTTTGGACTAGCAGCTGACAAAATTCATTCCAAATTGCGGTAAGCTCAATCAAAAAACGCCTTTAAAGATACATTGCAGCTTTTACATGTGCTGATTCCAAATATCATACCTACGCATTGTTGGCGCAAACGAACCATTACAGTATAATAATTTAAATATTACAGATCTGCATACAAATATACAGATTTGCCACCTGCTCCGCACCAGACGCAATGTTGTCATGAACTATCGCCAGCTGATAGTTGGAGGCTACTGATTGGTCTGATAAAATCGCACGACTCCATCCCGCTTACGTGCAGCGTAAATACATCAGACAACCTATTACGCCGTAGGGTTAGGTTTTATCTACGAGATGGTCTGGGGGTCCGGGGGGATAGCCCCCAGGTAGGGTCGTAGTACAGCGAGTGAATGCGAGCGGAGCATTCTAAACAATAAACATTGGTCCCTACGACCGTAATTGCTGTAAAGGTTAGGTCAGGTTCGATTATGGTCTATTATATTCAGAGGCGGTCGCAGGGGGGGGGGGGGGAGGGGGGCATCCGGGCCATGCCCCCCAGGCCAATGGGTGGGGGGGGGGGGGGGTAACACATTTTTCCCTCCCCCCCCCCAAAAAAAAAAAAACTTCGAGCACAGGTGGGCACGCCTGGGCTCCAGGTCAGAATGGGCCCTCTTAGAGGTCAGAGAGAAGGCCAACTGGATGCCAGAATGGCCCCTGGAGGCTGAAGCGAGTCCTCTCGAGGCCAAAGTGGGCCCTGCGGAGGTAGGATAGGTCCCTCTGGAGGCCAAAGCAGACCCCATGTAGGCCGGAGTGGGCCTTCTGGAGGTCAGAGGGGGCCCTCTGGAGGTCATAGGGGGCCCCAACAGGGTCCTAGGATTGCTTTGAAACCAGGGTGCGGAGTGCAAAATTCGGCCTAAAAATAACCATAAAGAGTGGAAAATTCAGCCTAAAAGACCATATGATGTACAAGGCTTTGCCAAAACTCACTCATAAGAATCAGCTATTACAAGTGACTATACTTCCCTAACCTGTTTTTTCTTTCTCTTCTCATCCACAGGTTAAAATTAGCATTAGTAATATCAGTGTTAGGGTTATAGTTATCCAATACACCTGGATATGGGGAGTGGAAAACACACAGTAAAACTCGAAGAGAAGAGTGGAAAAATATTACCCACAGGGTGTCGTTTTCCATCCAAATTTTGCAATCCTAGGACCAGGGCTGCGGAGTCGGAGTCGGAGTCGGAATCGGAGTAGGTCGGAGTCGGCAGTTTTGGCCGGAGTCGAAGTCGGAGTCGGAGTCGGTCGGAGTCGGCAGTTTTGGCCGGAGTCGGAGTCGGAGTCAGTCGCTAAAATCTTACCGACTCCCGCAGTCGACCTTTTGGCAATTGGCGATTACTTACGTTTATTAGAAAAGTCGTCGGCCTAGGCACTTTACACCCCTTTACACTTTACACCCCTATCGAAAGAAAATGAGTGGAAAATAAAACCTATAGTTTACTCATCTATCGGTAGATTTCCGCCTAATGAAGAAAGGGCATTAAAGCCCATTCTTGAAAGGGCAAGAAAGGGAAAGGGCATTTTCATTCCCTTGGCTGGCGTGCCCCAGTGTGGACGTGTAGCTCCGATACCTGATCGCGACGATTTTGGCGCAAACTAGTGCAGGGAGTATAGTGTTCTTTTTTGTGTTGTATGTTAAGTTAGTTAGGTAGGGTAAAGTATTATTGATTTTGTGTTAGTTTTCTAGTGTTAGAGCTCTTGGTGCTGTGTGTTTGGTTTTTCTTTGGTTGCTTTAGTTGATTTTTGATTGAAAATAGGGGGAGTTCAGGGATGGACATGGCTGCTGTTGAAGGGATGGTGGCAGATGCTGTAGGAAAGGAGACTGCTGCAATGCAAGAGGAGATAATAAAGCTGAAAACTGAACAAAACAAAGTTCTGAGATGATAGAAAACCTGAAAACTGAAAACAAAAAACTGTGGACTGAGCTCACAAAACTAGATAGGAACCTTGACGAGGTTGAGCAATACAATAGGAAGAGCTTACTGATTCTAGGTGGTGCATTCCCCGAAGGTAAAGAAGGAGAAACCCCTGGCGAAACCAGAGAGACAGCAATGAAAGCCATCAAAGAGAAACTAAAAGTCAACATGAAGGGAGGCATCGCTGCCTGCCACAGGCTCAGAAACAAAAAGAGGGTCATCATTAAGTTTTCAGGACCTGGGTGCCCACTGAAAATGATACATATATAGTTACATAATGATACACAATTACATATAATTGAATAACAATACTAAGACAAAATGTACATATGGTGGATGCCATATACCGATGCAGGTGTCTGGTCCCTTTACTGGAGCTCTCTTTAGCTGGTATTTTTGCAAGTAAATGATCACATTGATCAGTCAGAACCCTCCAGGCATGGGTCCGCCAGCTCTGCCAGGGTGCTATTGGAGCTGTGTGGACTCATGTGGAATGAATCTGGGAATGGATGGGTGCATGGGTGTTGAAAAACACCATAGCCTGGCAGAAAGGCTGTTTTAATATGTTTTAATATTGGAGACTGGAGGGTTCACACTTGCAACATAATTAAGCAATTTATCCACTCATATGTAGACTGTTTTGTTCCAGTTTAAGGAGTTGCTCCTGGACCAGCCCCTAAGCATCTAGAACTACATCATTCAGATCAGATTCATTCAGATTAGACCTGCTAAGGTCTTCTGGGAGGGCCTGTGAATCTGCTAAATTAATTAATGATTGTACTTATGCAGCATGCAGGAGACAAGTCTGGTGGTGCAATTTGTAGAAAATACAACACAAATACATGCTTATGCAATCTTGATCAATATTGAGTCTGACACATGCATACTCCTCATCTACCAGGTGACTGGTTGAGCGATATTATCATGAAAATGACTATCATCATAGAATTTTCACACATTACAGTGTCATTGATTGGTTGTGAGCATTTGTGTTTGTTGGCTCCTGTTTCAGGTCAACTGAAGCTCAATTCACATAAATATAACAAAAACAGAGCCTCATAATACATCTTACTCACATACTTCTATGTGATGGTGTGATGAATAAGTAGCCATACAACAATACAAAATCAAAGTACTGATAGTATTTCTCAGTCCTTTCCCATTCATAGAAATAGTATGCAAATATAGCGCATAAGTTACATTTACAATACAGGCATCATTTATTGTCACGTGACAACTTGGAAAACAGGGTTTTTTTCTTTGCTTTATTGTTTTCATATTTAATTCAATACTGAATATTGTGATTTAAAATATGCGTTTTTTTTCTTCTTTTCTTGACATGGTGTTGCCTTTTTGTGTAATTATTGAATTGTATGGACACACTGCATACTTATCACGTGATTCTTGGTGGTGTATGTATCCATGCAATTTGATTATCATTAAAATACTGTCATAATACGTAATATATGTATTCCCTGAGCTTCCCCAAGGGAATATTGTATCCTTATACAAAACAATATAGTTTATTGCATAATCACATTTATAAAAAAAACTTGTAGCAAGGCTACATACAGTTGTTCCTTTATTAAGTAGGAATAGTACATGAACCTGTGTGAGAGCACTGCCCACCCACAAACTCTCGATCAACAATTGTTTTCACCATTCCCTACAATTGGCCCTTCTGACCTATCACAGACCCAAAACACTTTTGAAACTCTTAGAACAAATTGTAAATATTTCAGCTTACCAAATGAATCTGTTAGCAGTCAAGAACCTCACATTTCCCACCAATTTAGCATTATTCGTGTGAATGCAAGGTCCATGTTATCTGATGATAAGTTTTAAGAGTTTCAGGTATTCTTGCACCTCACAAAATGTAGATGGTCTTTCATATGTGTTTCAGAGACTTGGTTACATGATGGGTTAGAGGAAAAAAGAAGTTTAGAAGGCTACTCATGTTTTTTGACAATCGAGATGTGGGCGTTGGTGGAGGAGTAGCGATTTATGCAAGAAATGATTGCTTAAAGAGTATAAGGAAAATGCCCAAACTTGTTAAATGTACAGAATCTTTACTTTTGGAGTGTCAATTGAGTAGCACTTTATTTATTACTGTTTTCCTTTAATATAGGCCTCCTAACCTCAACCATAGCATTTTCAATGATGAGTTTGGGATTGCTCTTGATTTTCTCTCTACCAAAAACAAAACTATCTTTCTTTGTGGAGAGTACTATCGACACCATTGACCCTATCCTCAAATATTACTCTAAAAGTTGAAAAATTACAAAATGCAAATTATTCCGATATATTTCGAGCACAGCTCTTCGTCTGTCGTTAACCCTAAACCTAGTCGCACAATGCAGAAATCGTCTCAATTGCCTTATCTATGCCCACAAAATTCAAATAATGCACTCCGTGACTATTTCATATCCCACCCCTCAGTTCCAATATCCATCTCACGATTCACATCCAATCACAACATGCAATTCATACAGCAGCAAGCAGCTTGGGTTTAGGCATACAACATACATTCTAAAACATCTTACAAGTACCGCGTAGCTATCCACAATACCTAGTGTGGAAGAAGTTGCCATGATGTAGTATTGTCATTAATTTTAGGCCTCGCATCTCGGATGCAAATAGATTCAGCGATCCTCCTATCCGCTTCGTCTCTGCAGACACGCAGGATTCTGGCAGTCAAGGTGGTGTCATTAGGACTGAGTTCCGGATGTTTTTGAGTGACATGGTCCCCGAGTGGTGTATCCGCCTCCCCATTGATTCCACCCCTCCGATGTTCGTGATATCTCAGTCTCACTGGCCTGCTAGTCTCCCCTATATAATTATCCCCACAGTGACTACATGTCAATTCATAGACCACATTTTTAGTCCCACACTTCTTCTTCAGCCCCGCGTGGCACGAATGGCAGCGCCTACGTCCAGAGGGACATGGTAGTGGATTCAGACGTGACCTGACGAGCCGCTTCTTCAACGTATTGCTGTTGGTCCAGGCTATTTCAACTGGGAGACCCGAGCTTCTTGCCACGCTCTTCACCTGTGCCGCCACCCTGTCGCTGATAAAGGGTAGCCTGATGTAGGCGTTCTAGTGGTGAAACCCTCAGATAAATGCAAAGGTCTAGTCGTCATGAATAGGGAAGATTATGTGGCCAAGGGCGAGGAAATCATGAACTCATATGAACAAGTGGCAACTTCTTTGTGGAGACTTTAATTATGATCTTCTAAACATGTGCCATAACAGTCAAACTTTATATTTTTTAGTACCTTGGCATCGTCTGGTTTTCTGCCATTAATATCAAAGCCCACTAGAGCTCAGGACACTTGTGCTTCTCTCATTGACAATATATTCTGTAACAACCTGGGCTGTGTTCAAAATTCTGGTACAATATTTGATGATACAAGTGACCATTTTCCAGTATTTGCAACTTTAAATAAACACATTGTGCTCAATGAAAACATAAGAGAAACCAAAGTCAATTTTGATTACAGCAAAATTACTCAGTTCACAAATGACTTGATACATGCACTAGATGGTTTTGAAAATATAAGTGATCCAGAGGAAGCATGTGATGTTCTTTTACATGCCTATTCAACAACCAAAAATCGGTATAGTTATCAGCATAAAACGAATAGAAAAAATAGCGCAATTAAGCCATGGATATCTCCTGCAATCCTTTCATCCATCATTCACCGATCAAAGCTATTTGCCTTGAAGCAAAAACATCCTTCATCAAATAACAAGAAAAAGTATAATCAGTATAGGAACATCCTAAATGGGATTATAAGATGTGCAAAAAAGAAATACATAGAAACTCAACTTGAAACAAACAGAAATAATGCAAAGAAAATGTGGAACATACTTAATGAACATGCAATAGGTAAAAGCAATACAAAGCGCTTACCTAATTCCTTCAAGAATGAAAATGATATTGAAGTTGATAGCCCAAACGAAATAGCTAATAGCTTTAACAAATTTTTCAGCTCTGTGGGGAAAGTACTACAAAGTACAATTGAGCCATGCTCTGAGAGCCCCTTAATGTTTGTAAATACATGTAATAACACAATAAATCAAGTGGAGCTCACAAAGTGATGAACTTATGAAGGTTGTTACAAACATGAAAAATGTAGGGGCTGGTGTTGACAACATTAATGGTAAATTGTTTAAACTTACTTATAATTCCATCATTCACCACATTGTCCATTTTGTAAATTGTTGCTTACAAGCTGGGGTATTTCCCAATAAACTTAAAATTGCAGTGGTTAGACCGATCTTTAAATCAGGAGATAATACAAATATGAACAACTACCGGCCAATTAGCATCTTGCCCTACCTTTCAAAAGTTCTGGAAAAAATTATACATCATAGAATGATGGATCATATTTCAAATAACGATATTCTTTGCTGTAATCAGTTCGGTTTCAGAAAGGGCCACTCAACATATATGCCCCTGCTCCTCCTACAAGATAAAGTCCTAAAAGGATTTGAGCACAACAATATTACATGTGGGATATACTTAGACCTAAAAAAAGCTTTTGACACGGTGGATCATAGCATACTACTAAGCAAACTCAGGGCATATGGCTTTTTGGACACATTTCAAAATTTAATTGAATCATATTTAAATGATCGATATCAGTGTGTTGAATATCTCAATATAAAATCCAGTTTGCAAAAAATAAACATCAGTGTCCCACAGGGATCTATTTTGGGACCCCTGCTCTTTATTCTGTACATAAATGATCTTCCTAATGTTTGCAAACAGGCATCAACTTTGTTATATGCAGACGATACAACAATTTTCTTTGAAGCCGATAACGCAGTAAAACTACAAAATATGCTAGACTCAAATTTACTAATGCTCTGCAAATGGTTTCAGATAAATAAACTTTCCTTGAACACTAGGAAGACGTTTTATAAACTGTATAATAATAGTAATCAAGATGTAAAGATTAAAGTAATTTTGAATGAAGCCATTATCAAACACTCTGAGACTGTAAAGTATCTTGGCGTATACATAGATACAAACCTAAAGTGGAAGAGCCACATTGATCACATAACTGTCATAATTAGCCGAAATATTGGCATACTAAAGCGATCAAGATCCTTCCTTGGCCGCAAATATCTGTTATTATTGTATAATAGTCTAGTTATGCCCTATCTCAATTATTGCTGCCTTATTTGGGGAAATTCGGCGCAAACATTACTCAATAAACTATTCATTCTTCAGAAGAAAGCAGTTAGGATTATTGACAATCAACATAGGATTGCCCACTCCAACCCAATATTTCTTAAACTTCAGCTACTTAAACTTACAGATATTTCTAAACAACAGTCCATTCTTGAATGCATAGTGTCATTATCCGAGAAGCTCCAACCTTGATTAGATCTCTCTTCAATTTATCTCCGCCTAACCATCGTGGATCTAGAATAACACGTCACTTCATTAAAATATTTACTAGGAAACTTTACCGCATCCGTGCAATAGCTTGGTTTGGTCCACGTCTATGGAACTCTTCAATATTAACTGTTCTCCCACAACTTAATGCGATTCCCCGTTCTAAGCAACTTATAAAAAATATCACCAAACGTCAAATTCTGGAGGAATATAACGAAAACAATGCGGTAGTGACAGCACTATAATACTTAATTGATAGTAATATCAGTGTAGTTAACAACATTTCACGAGTTTAAACACATTACATGAATAAATATAGAGCTTCTATATAGAACATGCTGATGTACATATACATCGTGATTGTAACACCTTTCATGTTCATTCCAAAGAACAATGTGAGATATTCTCGGATTACATATTTGTCCTATACATCATAATTACCATTCCTGTCATATATCACCTATCATGTAATCACCTTTCCTGTCATATTATCCACAGACGATCCATTATCATTTCCTACCATATAATACCATATTATTATATGGTATATTATATGGTATATCATTAGGTATATACCCATTGATTGGCGCTGGCTTTGGGATCCTTACTCAGCAACAAGCTACGCTTAGCTGAGTGGGGTCCACAAAGTACCAGCAAGTAAACCGAAAATAGACCAGAATTTGTCCTCCGCCCTGTATGACTGATATCCCCTTTACTAACAATGAATGAATCCATCCTCATCCTGTCCTGGATGAGGATGAGTGAGGATGATATCCTGGGACGTAGTTGGGGGGCAGTCATTTGCTGTTTTCAACAATGAATACTTTTCGCCTTCTTTTATATCACCACATCTAACACCCAAACTACCTCTCTTCATATGCTGTTCTATGTTTGTTTCCATTTCTTAGCTGGGACTGCCGCGACATTTTCTATTTTGTTCTCTGGTGTTAACTTAAGGTGTCGTGCGTCGTTGGGATCGAGGGCACTCCTGGTCACCTATTAATGGGTGGCGGTTAGACAAAAAAGAGAAAAAAAAGAGAAAAAAAACAATAATGTTAACGTCATCTGATGATGATTGGGGTTTTGGACGCACCGACACTTATGGTCACACGGCACCCATTTTAACGTCATCATGCTTGTTTCGTCAAGGAGATTCGAATCATACCATGGTGACCAGGTTACCGAAGTCAAATTCAAAATTTGACCTCAGGTCAATGTAATTTAAGTACATGTGGTGAACCAGGTATGTCGTGCTGCGCAATATCGGACACGTCTCGACGAGACATACACAGCGGTGCCGGTATCACGTTCTTATGTTCGTTTTATGCTATCAATAGTTATTGGCAAAGAAGTGCTGGTCACCTCAGATGACCTCACTCGATCTTGTAGGGGTCACTAGCAATAATTGTACTTGGGTCATCAAGAATGAGCTATAATAGCATAATCTTAAAATCATTATTCTGATCTAATGCGTATCCTCTGACACGAAAACAAATTTTATATTTTCTCGTTGACTTACATGGTGTCCGGAAAAAAACATACTCTGGATTTTAGCTCGTGCTTCAATATGCACGTGCCAATTTGTTTGAAACTTGTCATGATTATAGCTTGGAACGTGGCAAAACCGATGAACACAGAAAGAAGTCCTTTTACATATTTGTTTTAATATTGAAAAGGCGTTTTGTGTGGAAGCCTACATTCCAGGGTGTGTTCCAGGGTGTCCGGAAAAAAGATACTGTGATTTTCCGTAATAATTTCGGTTATAAACTAACAATATTAAAAACAAATCGAGTATCGTTATATTCACCAGTTCATGGCAAAACAGATAATGCATGACATTTGTACAGATACTTCTGTCAGTCACAGCTCACAGTACAGTCTCCTACAGAAGATGCTCGATGTGCGCCCCCTTCCGGCGGATCAGCTGAGGCAGTCGCACAGTCTGCAGATGGTCGACAGCTTTGTCGATCATCGCTGAGGGCATGCGGCCGACTTCTGCGATGATGGCGCGCTTCAGATCTTCTGTTGTTCTGGACTTTTCTTTGTAAACACGGTCCTTGACCTTTGTAAACACGGTCTCCCCACAGAAAAAAATATAAATAAAAAATATAATGGACTGAGGTCCGGGGAATAGGGTGTCCACGCTACCTCCGCCTTGAGGCTGACAGAGACAGTGTCTGTACAAATGTCATGGCTTATCTGTTTTGCCATGAACTGGTGAATATAACGATACTCGAATTTGTAATATTGTTCGCTTATAACCGAAATTATTACGGAAAATCACAGTATCTTTTTTTTCGGACACCCTGGAACACACCCTGAAATATAGGCTTCCACACAAAACACCTTTGCAGTATTAAAAACATCTCAAAGGACTTATTTCTGTGTTCATTGGTTCTGCCACGTTCCCAGCTATAATCATGACAAGTTTTTTATTAAAAAAATTGGCACGTGCATATTGAAGCACGAGCTAAAATCCAGAGTATGTTTTTGTTCCGGACACCCTGTATAATGGTAGGTCATGAAACTGATCTGACCTTAGGTTACCGATATAACAACAATCTGATATAGTAGGGTCGTAGGTATATATGGCTTGATTACGTCCTGCGAGTTTTGAAGTGCTCAGCCAAACACTGTGGCCAGTGTCTGTAGCATGACCACAAAGGATGGAACTCGCTTGTGCATTTAGCTATGTTTAAAACAAACTTGACTTTGTAAAAGTTGTTTAGATTTCATTACAAATCAGAAAAGATGCCAATTTTCGGTCGATTTCAGTCGTTTAGGGGCATGGGACGATCCTTACATCCACCCTAGAGCACCCCCAATTATTTTCTGGAAATCCACACCGCTGACTGGTAGACTTGGTTGTCGGAGGCGAGGCGGCGGAGAGCGGCGCACTGACTGGCTAGCTGTAAGACAGCGCAGGATCCGAGAGCAGCAGCGGCTCCAGCGAAGGCGAGCTGGAACGAGCTGGGGCTGAAGCCCACTGACTGCCCAGCTGCTGCGAGCTGGGCCAGTGGCGGCTGACTGCGCTCGCCGCTCGGTGCCCGTTTCGTGGGTTTCACCGCCTACAAGCGAGCGCGACTGGGCTGGACACGCGGCCGGCACGCCGCGTCCGTGCTCGGGCGGCGTAGCATTGTTCTCAATACTGTTTAGAATAAAGACAAACGGAGAAAGAAGATGGCATTGCAGATATTGTTTTCTAGCATGCGGTTGGAGAACGGATATAAGCCGGAGTCGGAGTTGGAGTCGGAGACGGAGTCGATTTTTTCAGGCCGGAGTCGGAGTCGCTAAAATTCTGTCGATTCCGCAGCCCTGCCTAGGACACCGGGGCCCAATGGTATCCCGAGGGCCCGCTGAAGGCCGGAGAGGGCCCCTGAAGGCCAAAAGGGCCCCTCTGAAGGCCAAAGGGGCCCTCTGAAGGACAAAGGGGCCCTCTGAAGATCAAAGGGTCCCTCTGAAAGCCAGAGTGGGCTCTCTGCAGGTCAGAATGGGCCCACTGGAGTTCAGAGTAGGCCCTCTGGAAGCCAGAGGGGCCCACTGGAGGTCACAGTTGGCCCTCTAGAGGCAGGAGTGGGCCCTCTGAAGACCAGAGTGGGTCCTCTGGAGGACAGAGTGGGACTTTTAGAAGGCAGGGAGCCCTCTGGAAGTCAGGGGCCTCTGGAGGTCAGAATTAGCCCTCTGGAGGCAGGAGTGGGACCTCTGGAGGTGGAGGCAGGAGTGGGACCTCTGGAGGTGGAGGCAGGAGTGGGGCCTCTGGAGGTGGAGGCCACATGGGGACCTCTTGATGCTGGAGTGGGCCCTCTGGAGGTCAGCGTGGGCCGTTTGAAAGCGAGAATGCCCGTCGTAAAGCCAGAAAGGCCTTCTGAAGGCCAGAGTGGCCGGAGAGGCCGGAGAGGCCGGAGAGGCCCCTCTGGAGGCCGGAGATGGCCTTCTGAAAGCCAAAGGAGCCCTCTGAAGGCAAAGGGAGCCCTCTCTGGAAGACAAAGGGCCCTCTGAAAGCCAGAATGGGCCCTCACGGGTCAGAATGGGCCTCTCTCTGTCAGTGGGTTCTCTGGAAGCCAGAGAGGGCCCACTGGAGTGGGCCAGAGTGGGCCATCTGAAGGTTAGGGTGGGCTCAAGGAAGCCAGAGGAGGTCCACTAGTATCCAGAGGGGCCCTCTGGAAGCCAGGGGGCCCTCCGGAGGTCGGAGTGGGTCCTCCGGAGGTTAGAGTGGGTCCTCCGGAGGTCAGAGTGGGTACTCCGGAGGTGAGAGTGGGCACTCTGGAGGCAGGAGTGGGCCCTCTGGAGGCAGGAGTGGACCCCCTGAGGTCAGTGTGGGCTCCCTGGAAGCCACATGGTACCCTCTGGAAGCCAGAGGTAGAACTGTGTATGTCAGGGTGGGCCCTCTTGGGGGGTCAGAGCGGGACCTATGGCGGTCAGATGGACCCAATGGAGTTCAGAGTGGGCTCTCTGAAGAAAAAAATACCCTCTCAAAACAGCAAAGTCCCTGCCGCCGCTTGACGGCCCATGCAGGCTGACTGAGGGCTCTTTTAAGCCTAGAAAGGGATTCACAGACCGTCATAAGGCTCTTAGATGCCTGATAACGACCCATCAGGCATAGCAACACCCTCTCAGGCTCGGAAAGGACCATTTCAGGTCAATCAGCAGTCCTTTTAAAGATGCTGAGGGCCCAATTGAAGTCCCTTTGGTCATGTTTTGGCTCAGGTCAAAATTGAGATCACCGGAGGTCAACAAAGGTGAAATTTTCAAACTTTAGGACTTAGCTCCAGAAACTCCAAATATGGGCACTGTGATAGCTAGGAAGAAATGGGAAAAATCACATTTTAGCTAATGTTAACAGTTTAGATTTCCAGTCAACAAATGTCATGCTGCATTTTCTTCCAAGAAGTTTTTTGTTCACAATGTTTTACTTAATGAAGATAGGGCAATAATTTCAATGCCATCGTGTTTGTCTCGTTGAGGCACTTCAAACTGTATTTACAATGACCAGATTGGGTCAAGTTCCAAATTTGACCTCAGATCAAGGTCATTTGTGGACCCAGTAGGTAATGTTGCATATGGGGAGACATCTCAGGAAGACAAACACAGTAATGTGAGTTGCACGTCTCTATATTCATTCTATAAAGTCATTGGCAAACAAGTGCTAGTGACCTCAGATGTCCTCACTGACCTTGCATAGGTCACTGAGCAACAGTTGCACCTGGGTCAAGAGTGCACTAAAATGAGATGATTCTGCAAGAATTGGCCTTGATATTATCTAGTATTGCATATCCTCTGAATAGGAAGCATTTATATCCTTTTCCATTGACTTGTAATGGGTAGGTCACAAAATTGACCTGCCCTTTGGTCAATGATATACAAATATCTGAGTTAAACTAATTGCTGATACCTATGCTCTGATTAACTTCGGTGAATTTCAAATAGCTTGATCAACCTGTGACTTTGGCACAACCACAACTGTTTTTGGAGGTAAGAACTCAAAGTGACCTGATGACCTGACCTGAGATGAACTGAGGAAAAAAATACACCATATGTGGATAATTGATGCCCAAAGACACATGCCAATTTTGGTGGCGCTGTACACCACTGTTTTCCCTGCTATTCCCCAAAAAACCTCAGGGAGAGTCAAAATGACCCACATCAGAATGACCCAAAATGACCCACACCAGTTAATCGGTGGCAGCATTTTGGCTTAGAAGCAAGCCTTGCATTGTGATCTCACGGAAATGCCAATGGCGATAACTCAGTAACTGTTCCATCAAGGGAGCTGAAACTTGCCACAACGTGATTCAGCGCCTCATATACCTGCATAGGTGTAGTAACAGGGGAGAGCACTTTCAGGCAATTTGTTTTCCTAAAATATTTTATTTTGGTCTGTGATTTTGGTATGGCAAGACGTTCACCAAGACTGGAAGAGCCTGAATCTGCAAACAAATATTGCATTCTCTCAATATGAGATCAAAGTTGCACTGCCCCCCCCCCCCCCCCTCCCACACACACTTTGTGACGTTTCTACGTCCCTGTACCCATGACTACGTACCCATGACAACAGATTTTCATTGAAACCTGAAATGCTGTGTGTTTTGGCCCTGCCAATCTGTCTTGGGATGCCTAATGCCTGAAAATACCATCTCAGACCGTCTGAAGGCCTCTTTCAGACCGACATAAGCCATAGGGTTTAAAAGCCCTAAAAAGTTTAAAAACCAAGCCTCAGTTGTAAAAATACCCTTTCAAATCAGTGTAGCACCCCTCACACCGACTGATGGCCCCTTTTAGACCAACTGAGGGGCCTTTTGCCAAGTTGGACCCCAAAGGCCAGGGCTGCAACTGCCCCTGATTGTATTATGCCAACAGCTCATTTGCGCCACAAATGGGTATCAGATTTGGAATCAGCACATTGAAAACTTAGAAAATTCCAAATTTATCCATGAAACAGGTGTTGGACTTACTCCTTAGAGTAAACAAATAAATAATAAAATCCTTAATCAATTGCCTTTCAACAAAGCCCACCAACGACAATGCAACAGTGATTTAAGTTGTGAACCAATGTTTACATTTGCCACCTCAACCTGATTAAAGCACCATGCATCAGTATCGTCTGCATTCTGATAACAAAAAAGTATGAAGTTAGGACATGTTCAAAGATTTGACTTTAAACTTATTGTCACACAGCCAAGGATCAGAATTGGGATGCATCAGCACGTTGAGGTAGGCCATTATCTATTTATTAGATCGAACTTCAGCATTCAGGGCCATTATTTAGCATTGGAATGAATTCAGTGACAGTTCAAGCTCTGTTGGCTACCCGGACAGTCCTTACCAGAACAGCTTATCTCTTGTTTTTCACCTCAGCGTCTTCCCACGGTCATAGAATGCGTGTTCCAAGGCAACCAGTTTCTTCGGTTATAGGGCCTTGGTTTCTTCCGGAAAATATTCCTCGAACCCGCCCAGGGGGGGTCATTCCGCCTCTTCAACATGGGCAAACAGTGTGACAAGCGATAGCAACGTTTACAACTGACAGTCATCATCTGTGTTTAGCGCATTGATCACGAGCCACCTAACCGACTAGCACCAATCAGCATCTAGTGTGCCTGGACGCTGATTGGCCGGTTAGTGATGACGACAGAGGGGGGCAGTTGTTTGTTTACATTTCAATGGGCAGGCGCCATGCTGGTTCGCTGCGTTAAAAGGCCCCACCGACCCCGTGGCTCCGTTCGTGGCAGGCTGTGCTCATTCGAATTAAAATATTGTGTTGCATTATTTAGTGGCATAAAGGAAGATTGAGATTGTAAGTGTTGATTTAATTCAAAATACTAAAAGTATCGGCTAATAAAGCATTATTTTCCCAGAATGCTTCATAAGCATACATTTAACGCTCATAGTGCCTGCCTATCTTGGCACGTCAGCCACATTTATCTTCATACCTAATAATATATAGTGGCACGAGGCCGTCCACCATGCGCAGCCGGTCCGCCGCTACCGGCCGGTGCGCGTCCAGCCGTCTGACATGCCCATCACTGAGCCGCGCAGCCCCAACTGGGCGCGCAACAGCTCGCGCGCCAGCCACCGCAGCCAGTGACCCGCCGCGTAGGGAGTGATCCGCCGCGTAGGGAGTGATCCGCCGCGCAGCGAGTGAGCCGCCGCGCAGCGAGTGAGCCGCCGTCCGCAGCGAGTAAGCCGTAGCTTTATAGATGTCGGTGAACTTGGACGGAGCGAGCGCGCCCGGCCAGGCCGGCGGCGTCGCGTAGTGTGACACGTTGTACTATATAACCCCGAGTGAGTGCGGACAATCAGTGTGCGAAGTGACGGACGAGTGGCCATGTTGTTGTTGTTGTTGTTGTTGTGTTTCCTCCTGGGCGTGGCTACGAGGCCGCGCCATAGCCCCGGAGGGGCTCCTTCTGGCGGAGGTAGCCCGCGGCCTTGAGCCCGCGGCCAAGGCCGCGACGACGTCCGCGTCCCTCTTCGCTGTCGGCGGCGGGTGGATCGTATTGTATTGTATTGCACACTTCATCCGACCACTTCCACTTAATTCGTAAAGTACAGAGTACAGTACGATAGGGCTACTCTAGGGTCGTCATCATACAAGATAGCAACGCGATTTCTCTTGTCAAGCTAAAAGTAGGTACACAATGCCCAGTAGGCAGAGGCGGGGCCCCGCCAGTCACGGGCACCGCAGGAGCACGTGCCCCGGGTGTCCGCCCCCTCTCTGCAGACTAAGCAGCGAGAGGCTGGGCAGTCCCTCTCGCTGCATCCGGCGCAGGTGGTTGTTGGCCGTCGTCCGATGCGGTGTAGATAGGATTTTTCCCGTCCCCAGTGACCGGCGCGCAACTGATGAACGTTGACCGCAGCGTCACGATCGTCACCGGGGACGGGCGTCGGTAGGCGGTACCCCATGATTTCGCGGAAGAGCCCCGCCGGCCAGCTCAGCCCCTACCAGGGTCCGGTCGTCAGCTGGATCGTCCTCCTGTGGAGGGCCGAGGCCTCCCCGGCCAGAGCGTCCGCCCGCTCATTTCCCGGCAGGCCGCAGTGGGGGGGGGGGGGGGGGGGGAGGGGCACCCACTGAAGGTGCAGCGATCGGCCGCCGCTTCGCACCGCCAGGAGAGCGGCCCACAGGTGCGTACCATGTGCCGCAGGACCGCAGGCGCACCGACTACGTCCGCCATGGCCAGTGCGCTGAGCCCCACCGTCCGCCAGCCGGTGACCCTGGTGAGTCGGGAGGGAGCGTGGGCTTCGCTCACCACCCTCGGGGGGGGGGGGGGGGTCTCCCGGTGGCGGGGAGGCGGCCGCTGCAGCTGTGGTGTGGATTTTGTGTGAACAGCAGTATGGATGGTATGTGGACGGCGGTATTGATGTTTTGTGAAGAGTGAAGTATATCCTATGTGGGTTGAGATGTGGACGGTGGTGTGGATGTAGAGTAGCGGTGAGAGCCTTGGCCGGCTGTGAGATCGGGCAAATCACATACAGCGATTTGCCAGAATCCGTCTGGTGAACTTTGCCATCCCATAACATTAACAGTTTTGATCATATTTCAATTTTCTTAATGGCATCAAATGCACCATTTAATTGCTCCTTGAAAGACATCTTAATTGTAACAATCGGCCGCCAAACGAAGTAACAAAGCGTCAAAAAGTGGGAGAGCGAACGCATTAAGCTGAGACTGGCGGCCCGCTGGCCTGCCGAGTGCCCCTCTTCTACGTCACTTTTTTATTTTGATGACGTCACCGCGGCTGCCGGCTGCCAACGGCTGCCAAATATTGCACCTTCCAGTTGTCACCACTTTTTCGGCCGGAGTGTTCTACCTGGTTTATACAGCCTTGAACCCGCCCCACCTTCAACAAAAGAGTAATAGGGCCTTGACCAAAATGAAGACATGCACGCGGTTGCTCATTTTTGCCCCCCGACGATTTGTTTACATTCCGTACGAACCGGAATATGACGTAACTAGATGCTTATTTGTGACTCAAATATGTCTATTGTTATTATGTATTCCTTATTTCAATCAAACATACGATGTTTTAAAACTTGTATGGCTTATTCTGCAAAAACAAAAAATGGATACAACAATTCATTACAACGGGTTTAGCGTTAAAATCATTAAGAGCACTGATGACGTCAAAAGATGACCGATGTTTCGGCTAGTGACAATATGAATATTGCCATTTCCCCATTTGTTATAGAGTTCAGTGCATTTTCCCCATTCAAGATTTTAAGACGCCGTTGACGTTTCTGACGCGCGCCAGACAAACCGGCACTTGTGTATTTTATGGTAAATTGAAATTGTTTAGTGGTATGGGTGGCAGAAAATGATGTAAATATAGCGGCGTTCGCTGGAGAAGCCTGAGTGCCGTTCTAACCCTTATGCATCGCCTTGAACCAGCATATTACATGGCTGGCACTCCTGTGATGATTAAAGATACACTTTTCAGTTGTCACTTTTCTAAAACTATCGATATGAAAATAATATCACATAAATGTCTCTATTTGAGGGTGAATATTCTCTGCATCTCGAAAATCGCTATATATAATTATTTTCCGCCACTTATGATGCTTTGCTGCTTACCGTTAGAAATACATATATATGAACCTTGAGAAATACACGTAATCGTTACGAGCCGTTCGCCAGAACAAGGTCTAGGGCCTTGCAAGGCCCTATAACCAGGTAAGGACACGAGCCATTTGACCTTGAACTCGGCGGACCGCCGGATTACGTCACTGACAACAGCCGGCTCCTTCGTCGGCGCCGCGCTCAAGCGGAACACGTAGTCAGCCGCCAGTTATACTCGCCAGTGGCGCACGCAAGGAGAGGAGGGGTCAGCTGACCTCCCAATTTCTGAGGGGCACGCATCACATTATACCTGGCGCTGGCAGGGGCCCGGTCTTGGTCAGGCCTGATCGAGGCATGGGCCGTTGCTGGCAAATTGGCGTGATATGGGGGCCGGTCAGGACGAGGGCCCGGTACTTGCATATTCTTAATGCTGGCCCCTTTCTGGTAGGGGCCCGGTCTTGGTCAGGCGCGATCGAGGCAGGGGCCTGGTGCTGGCAAAGGCGTGGCATGGAGCCCGGTCAGGACGAGGGCCAGTTCACAACATGGCCCGGTCCTTGCATATTATTGATAGTGGCCAGTTCTTGGTAGTGGCCCGGTCTTGGTCAGGCTCGATCGAGACAGGGGCCCGGTGCTGGCAAAGGCACGTAGCATGGGGCCCGCTCAGGACGAGAGCCCGGTCAACAGGGCCCACTCCTTGCAAATTGTTGGTACGGGCCTGTTACTGGTAGGGGCCCGTTCCTGGTAAGGGCCCGTTCCTGTTAGGGGCCCGATCAAGGCAGGGGGCCGGGGCTAGCAGAGAGGTGATGTGGAGCTCGGTCAGGTCGAGTGACCCGTCACAGCATGCCCCGGTCCTTGCAAATTATTTATACGGGCCCGTTATTGGGCAGACCCGATCGAGGCAGGGGCCCGAGGCAATGGCCCGGTCACAACAGGGTCCGGTCCTTGCAAATTATTGATAAGGACCCGGTCCTGGAAGCGGCCCGGCCCTGGTCACTGGTCAGGCCCGATCGAGGCAGGGGCCTGGTGCTGGCAAAGGCATGTATCAGGGGCCCGGTCAGGCGTCGAGCCCGGTTCCTTCGAATTATTGATATCACGGGCACATTCCTGGCATGGCAGTAAGGCAAGGGCCCGGTCTTGATCAGGCCCGATCCTGACAAAATGTGGCATGCCGGGGCCATCCTAATGAGAGCCCTCTCATGACATGGGCTGTTTTCTGCGAATCGAGAGCCCATGTTAAGCAGGCCCGCTCGAACATGGTAAAATCCGCGGTCGAGGCAGGCAGAGGTCCAGAAAATCTGTCAGGCAAATTACAAATTTTGTGAAGAAAACCTTATATTTCCGGTGTCTCATACGAGCCTTCTTTTACGCAACGTTAAGCTGAGCCTAGACAAAGTTTCGGGGGGGGGGGCGTTCTGAAGTTGGGGGGGCAAGAGCACCCTTACCCCCCCCCCCCCTGTTCCCGGGCCTATACGCCGGCGCAAGCCGTGTCACGGACGTCGCCAGCGCCGGCTGTGCGCCTCGAGCTCTGCCGCCAGTGACGTCACATCAAGTCTTTTTGGCCCAGACGAGGTGGCCTATACGGCGCTTGCTCAAACGGTGTCACCCCCCCCCCCCCCCCCCTGATGTGTTCATACGCTATAAATATGATTGGCCATAACTTTGTCAATTTACATTGGATTTCCAATTGAAAATAATGCCGACACTCGTCTTCAAAATGCACATTTGTGATGGGTGGTTCGTACCTGTAACTGCAATGTTCGCTGCAGTAGAAGCACATCCATAATTTATGCCCATATTATTCACGTGACTTCAGGTTTTTAGTAAATAACGTGGTTAATTTTGAACCGATTTCCAATAGGGTTGGGACCTACGATGAAGCTGTTGATATCTTGGTATACAACAAAAGAAGTTATTTTTTTGGTATTTAATTTTTAACAATTTTGCTTAAAAATGCTTAGTTAGTCTGAAAATGAATTATTCATAGCGAAAATATGGCTCATTCTGATTGGCCGGTCGAACCGTGACGTCGAGCTTCGGTAGGTGAATGTCAGCATATTTGACGCAGGAAAGACTTATAAGATGCACGCAGATGTACTGTATTTCTATGCGATTCTACACTGCTTAGATGAGTTGGAAGATTTGAGGATAATAGTTTACTGATTGAATAATTCCGTTCCTTGAGTTTAGAAGCATTTCAAGTTTTAATTATGCCCCGTGGTTTAGAGCCAGGCTTTGTCAAAGCCACACCTCAAAATCTACCTAATGTGACAGTGACATTGATAGTAGCTTACATACAAAATTCAGAAAAGCATGTGTCTGCTGAACTGAAAAACAAGAAACTTGAAAGGTAAGTTTGTTATTTATTATGGTTGCAACCTAGGGTGATACTACTGTGGTTCATTATGCTCCAAAATGGATCAGCGATCAAATTGTATTCATGGGTGGATAAAGTATGGCAGGTGTGGGGAATGCTACACCAACTTCCAAGTTGGTGTGGCATCGCCACATCAACATTACATTTTTGGTAATGTAAATGTATTGGAACATCTAGTCAGACTATGATAAAATAACAGAAATAGCACTAGAACATCCTTTGGTCCACACCCAATGCCCGGCAGTGTTGGAAAATCAGATGTTTTTTGGTCTTTTGGGGTCCAGAAGATTTTGTTCTTCTTGATTTTGTCCATGCATTGTTGCCTGCAATTCCAATGACAATTGCACATATTTAACTAAATTTGACTTTGCAAATACTCCACTGTGTCCATAGTGAAGTATTTGCAAAGTTCTCTGTTCTCCACCTCCAAAAATTGTGTTCTCCCGGACGAGGACCTGAAATGAAAATTCCAACACTGCCCAAGGGCTCCGCCACACTCCGAAAGTTGGGGGTGACGGAGGCCTTCTGAAGTCAATTCTTTCCATGCAACACTGATAGGCGTAATGTTACAAATCCCAAAGTTCAGGGAGACACATCCCCCCTTCCCCCTGTAGCAGAGCCCATGGCCACACCAACTTTTAAAATGATTGTTCACTCATGGTTGTCTTCACACTTTGTGTGGTTAGGTTACCTACATCAGGCATTGTTATCTTGGTTTGTATAGGTGAAGTCAGTGATTTGGTCACCTGGTCCGTTATCTTCAAATTTGCTGATTGTGCCTGTGAGCTTGACCTTACTAAACTTAGCAAGAAAGTTAATATACAATCATGGTGTATAAGCACTTTAGCATTTATCTTTGGTCTGATACAAATTGTACAAAGATATGGTGGCTGAGTGTCTAGTATATTAAACTGCAGCCCAGGTTCAGATGGGTCAGGGGGACCAAGGTTCAATTATTGCACTGCCATGTCACATGAATGGCTCACAGAGAGGCCTTTCTCTATATAGCCCTGGTAGCTGGTGAGATTGTTTATTCAAATTGTGTTCATGCATGTTGATAGCATGCTTTCTTTCCCAGCAGTACTGTTCAGTAATCAATTTCCTTTTCTTACTAAGCCATATTCCTTAAGAAATGAATTGTTTCTTCAACACCTTCAAAAAGAATGCTAATAACCACAGGCTGTGATTTCAATAGGGGTGTATAAACAAATTATGCTGTGCTGGCCTGTGACCACACCTGGTAACAGCAGTGACTCTGAAGCTGTGACCGGCTAGGCCAGCGCCATAGGGTTAGCATTGTAGCGCTGTGACTAACGCTGTGACCTGCTAGCTCATACTGTGGCCGTGATTGAGGTTGTTACAAAATATTTCAGATTTTCTGCACCTCTTGTTTTCACTCATATCATTGTTAAGGTTTGAAGAACAGTGCTTAGGTTTGGTCAGTGATTCTAAAGCATTTGTTCATGCTCGTATCTGATGCTCTGTCTTCCATTGTATGTGACACAATGACTTCGCACAATGTTGAAAGGCTTCTTCTTTCTCAGATCCGCGCGTGAGGAGTATGGAGACGAAGCCATCGGCTACGTGCAGGTTCACTCTCAGCCGGGCATGATCATCGTCAAGGGCAAAGTGACGCCGGAGCACCGTGTCAACACCACCCCGTATGGCGTCACCGTCTCCATCAACACCGTGGCTGGTGGAATAGAAGAGGCCAGCTGTCACGGCTGCCAGGCGCGTCACGGTGGATGCAAACACGTTACAGCATTCCTGTTCTGGCTGCACAGGCGCAGCTCCGAGAAAGCTGTGACTGTGACTGCTGGCGTGTATTGACATACACGCCAGCTGCGGTTCCATCACTACCAGCCACAGCGCCCGTGGCTCCAGCAGCGCCACCAGCCACGCCACCAGCGGAGGTGCCATCACGACCCGCCACAGCGCCCGTGGCTCCGGCAGCGCCACCAGCCACGCCGCCAGCGACGGTGCCAGCACGGCCAGCCACAGCGCCCGTGGCTCCGGCAGCGCGACCAGCCACGCCACCAGCGGCGGTGCCATCACGACCAGCCACAGCGCCCGTGGCTCCGGCAGCGCGACCAGCGGCGGTGCCATCACGACCAGTCACAGCGCCCGTGGCTCCGGCAGCGCCACCAGCCACGCCACCAGCGGCGGTGCCACCACGACCAGCCACAGCGCCCGTGGCTCCGGCAGCGCGACCAGCAGCGACGCCAGCACGACCAGCCACGCTACCAGCGGCGTCAGCAGCACGATCAGCCACGCCACCAGCGGCGACGCCAGCACGACCAGCCACGCCACCAGCGGCGTCAGCAGCACGACCAGCCACGCTACCAGCGGCGTCAGCAGCACGATCAGCCACGATAGACACATCTTCTATCTGTGAAAAAGATGCAAATAATTAATACATGCCTATCCAATTATGTGCCCATCAAGTAGGACGCTACAACAAGAGCATCTTGCAATATCACAGACAAATTATGGCGGGTCGGTTCATGAACATTTCAGTAACACATGTTTAACATTAAACAAAAAATAGAACATTATTACTCATCAATGACTTATCGCTGGCAAGAATCCAGTTATCATGTGATTCCTTGCACCAAAAGTCACTCATTCGTAATTTCAAGCTGTGACTTGGCATTGTTAGGCATCAATATACTCTTACCTTGTCATCTGTGTGAGGCCATGGATGGTAGCCCTCTGTAGCCTCCTCATGGATGAGGGACGTGGCTTGAGATGTGGCCTGTCTTTTTGGCATTCAAACTTGTGTGGAAGCACACCTTTCTTGGCAGTCAGTTTGATGGATGGTCCCATCAACATGTAGTGTCTGTAGTTGTTAAAGTCATTCTCTGGCTGAAACGGACAAAGGACACATGTTACAATCAGAACCAATGTATTCATTTCACAAATAACTACTGTAGCCTAAGATAAAGCCAATGTTAGGCATTCAACACATAATTACAGCATATATGGAGAAGCAAAACTATTGAGTAGGGTGCTAAAAAGCTCTAACATGACTTGAGTTCAACCTGTGATTGGCTGACACCTGACATTGCAAGTTTAAGCCAAAATCGAAGGTGTTCTCAGCATGCTCAGAGCAAGAGAATGCTGAAAAGTGTGCATTCCCTGTGGATATGTTCAGGCATGCGGGCAGCAGACACTGAGTATGTGTGAATATCTGCAGGATATGCAGCACTTGCATGGTAGAGGTTTGATACAATCAATGCAAGAAAGTGACACCTTTTCTGCCTTGCTAGTCAGTGACTAGCAAGGCAGAAAACAAAAACAATAGTATAAATGAAAACCTAAAAAGTGAAAACAATTAGATATTGGGTTTATAAAATATTGTGAAAAAGGAGAGTTTGCACGGTCAGAAGCCGAAAGTAGTAGTCACGAGCCATGGTCAGAGCAGCACTTTTATATACTTCACATGTATGCTATACATAACTTTGTTTGTGCATATATGCCTGAGTCTGACTGACATTGCTATCTTCTAGTTACCAGAAAATTGTGTAGCCTCCAGGTAGGTTCAAACAAACTTTGAAGTGATTCCTAGTTGTGAGCTTGATTTCGGAAAAGGGTACCAACCAGTTGAACAAATTGGACAAATACTGGGCCGCTCATCAGTATGAGTTGACATAAGCAAGGATGGAGAGAACAGGCACAGACACACAGTTACAAATTGTGACTAGCATCAGATCATGCGCTCATGAAGATATGGCTTCACATAATCCCTCAAGCAGCCTCTACAAGACCTACATCTACAAATACAAGTTTAGTGCCTCAAAACATGTTATCACCCAGCCCTCAAATCTAACACAAAATATCTCACCTCAAAATGATCCTCGCAACAATACCACTGACTAGATGATTTCAAAGTCTTTGCATCCACTCTTCTTGCCATTGCAGCCCACTGTCTTCTCAGACCTAGGTCAGTTGGGACAGAGACGAAGGTCTTTTTGCGAGTTTTCATGGTGCTGCTTTGACAGGCTGGCACAAAGCAGGATTTGTACACCTTTCCCTGTACCCTTTTCTTTAAATCAGCATAATAGGACTGATTTGTATCCATTTTGATATATCTGCCTGCCTCGCCTCGGTCTTGCCTATGTATTACACGTATTATTTACGTTTTGCCTGGTGCGCCGGGTGCGCCGTAGTTGTCGACAGATAAAGGTGAAATGTGACGTCACACTATCAAGAGTGTCTTTTTTCAAGAATGTTGTAAAATAAAATCGCGATTCCTTTTTCATTTTTCCTTTTGAAGTATTCATTTCTGAGGTCAGTTTTCAGTACCATAAATTGTGTTAAAATATGGGCAACATTTTAGCATCGACTCCCAAAATTGAGTTCCCAACCCTATTGAAAATTACCAAAAGATGTTTCGTGAAAATATGCATGTTTTGATGGGTGTACTGAGAAAAAAAGTTACTAGGGGTGGTTAGTTATGGGCTAGTGTCAAAAATTACGAGGCCTTTACTAACCACTCCTAGCAAAACGTACTAGGGGTATTACCACCGGTTTTACTAGGGACCTGGTAAAATTTACCAGCCTGAAAACCATGAGCTAGTCAAAGCTAACTAGTCCGGTTACGACGGGGGTAGTACGCTTACTAGCCCGGTTACGACGGGGATAGTCACGCTTACTAGCCCGGTTACGAGGGGGTAGTACGCTTACTAGCCCGGTTACGACGGGGGTAGTCACGTTTACTACCGCAAATACCAGGGTTCAGCGACGGTTACTAACCCTGGTACTAGGGGTATAGTAAGTGGTACTACCTCTCTTACCAGGGGAATTCCCTTTCTTACCAGCCCACTTACCAGATATCCACCAGTTACTGGAGAGTAGCCGCGCGCCTGACTGTGGCGGCCGCCATGTTGTGCGCTCCGTGTTTATATTAGTGTTTTGCCCGGAAGAAGACGTTCCACGACCGTGAAACTGTGCAGAGACCCAGCCAAGCTAGTGGTGGTGCCGAGAGAGTGACTGACTGTGCAGAGACCCAGCCAAGCTAGTGGTGGTGCCGAGAGAGTGACTGACTGTGCAGAGACCCAGCCAAGCTAGTGGTGGTGCCGAGAGAGTGACTGACTGTGCAGAGACCCAGCCAAGCTAGTGGTGGTGCCGAGAGAGTGACTGACTGTGCAGAGATCCAGCCAAGCTAGTGGTGGTGCCGAGAGAGTGACTGACTGTGCAGAGACCCAGCCAAGCTAGTGGTGGTGCCGAGAGAGTGACTGACTGTGCAGAGACCCAGCCAAGCTAGTGGTGGTGCCGAGAGAGTGACTGACTGTGCAGAGACCCAGCCAAGCTAGTGGTGGTGCCGAGAGAGTGACTGACTGTGCAGAGACCCAGCCAAGCTAGTGGTGGTGCCGAGAGAGTGACTGACTGTGCAGAGACCCAGCCAAGCAAGTGGTGGTGCCGAGAGAGTGACTGACTGTGCAGAGACCCAGCCAAGCTAGTGGTGGTGCCGAGAGAGTGACTGACTGTGCAGAGACCCAGCCAAGCTAGTGGTGGTGCCGAGAGAGTGACTGACTGTGCAGAGATCCAGCCAAGCTAGTGGTGGTGCCGAGAGAGTGACTGACTGTGCAGAGACCCAGCCAAGCTAGTGGTGGTGCCGAGAGAGTGACTGACTGTGCAGAGATCCAGCCAAGCTAGTGGTGGTGCCGAGAGAGTGACTGACTGTGCAGAGACCCAGCCAAGCTAGTGGTGGTGCCGAGAGAGTGACTGACTGTGAAGAGACCCAGCCAAGCTAGTGGTGGTGCCGAGAGAGTGACTGACTGTGCAGAGACCCAGCCAAGCTAGTGGTGGTGCCGAGAGAGTGACTGACTGTGCAGAGACCCAGCCAAGCTAGTGGTGGTGCCGAGAGAGTGACTGACTGTGCAGAGACCCAGCCAAGCTAGTGGTGGTGCCGAGAGAGTGACTGACTGTGCAGAGACCCAGCCAAGCTAGTGGTGGTGCCGAGAGAGTGACTGACTGTGCAGAGACCCAGCCAAGCTAGTGGTGGTGCCGAGAGAGTGACTGACTGTGCAGAGACCCAGCCAAGCTAGTGGTGGTGCCGAGAGAGTGACTGACTGTGCAGAGACCCAGCCAAGCTAGTGGTGGTGCCGAGAGAGTGACTGACTGTGCAGAGACCCAGCCAAGCTAGTGGTGGTGCCGAGAGAGTGACGGACTGTGCAGAGACCCAGCCAAGCTAGTGGTGGTGCCGAGAGAGTGACTGACTGTGCAGAGACCCAGCCAAGCTAGTGGTGGTGCCGAGAGAGTGACTGACTGTGCAGAGACCCAGCCAAGCTAGTGGTGGTGCCGAGAGAGTGACTGACTGTGCAGAGACCCAGCCAAGCTAGTGGTGGTGCCGAGAGAGTGACTGACTGTGCAGAGACCCAGCCAAGCTAGTGGTGGTGCCGAGAGAGTGACTGACTGTGCAGAGATCCAGCCAAGCTAGTGGTGGTGCCGAGAGAGTGACTGACTGTGCAGAGATCCAGCCAAGCTAGTGGTGGTGCCGAGAGAGTGACTGACTGTACAGAGACCCAGCCAAGCTAGTGGTGGTGCCGAGAGAGTGACTGACTGTGCAGAGACCCGGCCAAGCTAGTGGTGGTGCCGAGAGAGTGACTGACTGTGCAGAGACCCAGCCAAGCTAGTGGTGGTGCCGAGAGAGTGACTGACTGTGCAGAGATCCAGCCAAGCTAGTGGTGGTGCCGAGAGAGTGACTGACTGTGCAGAGATCCAGCCAAGCTAGTGGTGGTGCCGAGAGAGTGACTGACTGTACAGAGACCCAGCCAAGCTAGTGGTGGTGCCGAGAGAGTGACTGACTGTGCAGAGACCCAGCCAAGCTAGTGGTGGTGCCGAGAGAGTGACTGACTGTGCAGAGACCCAGCCAAGCTAGTGGTGGTGCCGAGAGAGTGACTGACTGTGCAGAGATCCAGCCAAGCTAGTGGTGGTGCCGAGAGAGTGACTGACTGTGCAGAGACCCAGCCAAGCTAGTGGTGGTGCCGAGAGAGTGACTGACTGTGCAGAGACCCAGCCAAGCTAGTGGTGGTGCCGAGAGAGTGACTGACTGTGCAGAGACCCAGCCAAGCTAGTGGTGGTGCCGAGAGAGTGACTGACTGTGCAGAGACCCAGCCAAGCTAGTGGTGGTGCCGAGAGAGTGACTGACTGTGCAGAGACACAGCCAAGCTAGTGGTGGTGCCGAGAGAGTGACTGTCTATGCAGAGACCCAGCCAAGCTAGTGGTGGTGCCGAGAGAGTGACTGACTGTGCAGAGACCCAGCCAAGCTAGTGGTGGTGCCGAGAGAGTGACTGACTGTGCAGAGACCCAGCCAAGCTAGTGGTGGTGCCGAGAGAGTGACTGACTGTGCAGAGACCCAGCCAAGCTAGTGGTGGTGCCGAGAGAGTGACTGACTGTGCAGAGACCCAGCCAAGCTAGTGGTGGTGCCGAGAGAGTGACTGACTGTGCAGAGACCCAGCCAAGCTAGTGGTGGTGCCGAGAGAGTGACTGACTGTGCAGAGATCCAGCCAAGCTAGTGGTGGTGCCGAGAGAGTGACTGACTGTGCAGAGACCCAGCCAAGCTAGTGGTGGTGCCGAGAGAGTGACTGACTGTGCAGAGACCCAGCCAAGCTAGTGGTGGTGCCGAGAGAGTGACTGACTGTGCAGAGACCCAGCCAAGCTAGTGGTGGTGCCGAGAGAGTGACTGACTGTGCAGAGACCCAGCCAAGCTAGTGGTGGTGCCGAGAGAGTGACTGACTGTGCAGAGACCCAGCCAAGCTAGTGGTGGTGCCGAGAGAGTGACTGACTGTGCAGAGACCCAGCCAAGCTAGTGGTGGTGCCGAGAGAGTGACTGACTGTGCAGAGACCCAGCCAAGCTAGTGGTGGTGCCGAGAGAGTGACTGACTGTGCAGAGACCCAGCCAAGCTAGTGATGGTGCCGAGAGAGTGACTGACTGTGCAGAGATCCAGCCAAGCTAGTGGTGGTGCCGAGAGAGTGACTGACTGTGCAGAGACCCAGCCAAGCTAGTGGTGGTGCCGAGAGAGTGACTGACTGTGCAGAGACCCAGCCAAGCTAGTGGTGGTGCCGAGAGAGTGACTGTCTATGCGGTGGTTGCAGGTTTCAGTGGTAGTTTCGGTGATTTTATTGTGTCATCTGTCGGGTCCAAATGTGCCACGGTTGGGAATGGGCGGGGACTCGCTCGGCCGATTGCCGTTCTACCGGTTTCGGTGGAGAGCGCTCGACCAATCAGCGCGCTCACTGGAGCTCTACCGAGGCCAGCACCGTAGAACCGGTGACCTGGTGTCGGCCGGCGCACTCCGGCCGCTGTTGCGGCCGGCCTGGCAGGTCTACGCGCCACCCCGGCCGTGGACGGCTGGCGCCGCTGCAGCGGCGTGACCGGGACAGCGCGCTGTCCCGGCGCGGCCGAGCGGAGCGGTCGGAGAGACCGGGGGAGAGCGCGGGATCGGGCCGGCCGGCACGCCCCGTACCGTCTTCAAAACTCATCGTGGCAGACGCGCTGGGCGGAAGCATCAGTTGCGGAAGGGTGTTGAACGGCTGGTGCATATCAGATGCCCAGCGGATGCCTACGACCGCTGTTTGATCTGCCCGTCGCGGCTGTCCATAAAAGGGACCGATGAAGCCTGTAAACATCCCGCGAGATCCGGAGGCGACAACAGAGGACAGCGTCAGCGTGACCAATCCACTCGGCCACCGCTGATAATCGGACACTTGAACGTGCGGTCACAAATGCCATCCATAGATGACGTCAAGCACGCTCTGCAGACGCACAATATTGACGTACTATGCCTCAGTGAAACTTCGCTAAATGGAAACACTGACAACAGCTTTCTGATTTTCCCGGGCTACAAGATACTCAGACGAGATCGCCCGGCACAATCAGGTCGCCGGAAAGGGGGCGGAGTCTGTATCATTTTTCGTGATACCCTGCGAGTAGAGTCACTAACGACGCCGACGGGCGACTCGCAGCTGGAATCACTTTGGATCAGCATCTGCAGCACCGCCACTGTGATAGTGGGGGTCATCTACCGTCCCCCAAGTGCAACAGTGGCTGCCACCATAGACGATCTCCAAGCCCAACTAGCGCACGCAATCAGCACCGGGAAGCCTGTCTATATGCGCTGGGAGACGCCAATTTTGACATCCTCAAACCCGCCAAAACGGACGTCCATCGATACCTACAGATGATCGGCGACTTGGGCATGAAACAGCTGGTGACCAGCCCGACCCGACCTGAGTCCGGGACTCTGATTGACCACGTTCTGGTGCGGTCATCAGATGAGGTCACTGCTGCCAGGACGGAGCCATGCAGCTGGTCCGACTACGACCTCGTGATCGCCGAGACGTCGTTACGTCGAGAGCGTCGCCGTCCTGCCGAGATCACGATCAGATCAACGCGAGACCTGGTGCCTGACGCGCTGTGCCTCGACCTGCTGGTGTCTGACTGGTCGGCGGTGTACGGCTCGGCTGATCCCCCTGATAAGTGGAAGGCATGGCTTGCGGTGTGGTCGCCGGTGATAGACAAGCACATGCCGGAGAAGACCATCAGGCCGAGACACGCACCATCACCGTGGCTCACCGAAAACGACGACTTGCGGGCTCTGATGAGGGAGCGTGACCTGACAGATGCGGAGAGGCGCGAGCGGCCAGCCGACGAGAAAGCGAGTCAGAGGTTTCGACTCTGCCGCAACCGCGTGAAGAGCGCTCAGCTCAACGCCAAATCAGCCTTCTTCCTGACGTCATACCGCCGGTCACGGCGCACCACGTGGAACGACATCCGACGATTCCTGATCACACCCGGGGGAGCATCACCTTCGGCATCGCCGCCTCCAAGCAGCACTCGTTGGGCCAACCGGCTAAACGAGCACTTCGCGTCCGTCGGCCCGCGCGTGGCTGCCGCGCTAGAGGAGGCGCAGCGCACGATGGCGCCACTGTCGCCGCGGCCGGCGCGCGTGGTGAGCGGTGCTTTCCGCGTTCGCACGGTCACGCTGCCCGAACTGTCATCTGCCATGAAACGCATGTCAGCGTCGAGGGCGAGTGGAATTGACGGGTCACGATCGGTATGCTGCGCATGACATATTCTGTCGTAGGACCGCATCTGCTGAATATTGTCAATGCGTCACTTGTGTCTGGGGAGTTGTCAGCTGAATGGGAAGTGGCCAGTGTCGTTCCATTGCATAAGTCTGGCTGTGCAGATGACCCGTCGAACTACCGTCCTCTGTCGCTGCTGTCAGTTGTCGCAAAAATAGCAGAGAGCTTTGTGTGTGTTCAGTTGATGACCTACCTGCTCGAACATGACATCCTGACTGATGTACAGCACGGGTTCCGGCCTGGCCGATCCACGGAGTCGGCGATGATGAGCGCTGTCGGTTTTTTGATGGACGGCCTCGATGAGGGCCACATCGGGTGTCTCACAACAGCTGACACCAGTAAAGCTTTCGACAGCGTTCAGCATCCCAGACTCTTGGAAAAGCTAGGCTGTTATGGAATCGACACGCACTGGTTCCGGGACTGGTTGAGTGGCAGATGTCAGATGGTGCGGGGTGGTGACGAGGTGAAACCGGTCACTCACGGTCACTGGCGGATCCAGGGGGGGGGGCATTTAGGGCGGCCGCCGCCCCCAAGCCCAAAGTGGCCTGTTTGCCCCCCCCAAAGGTTCACTCAAAAAGTGATCGTTAATGACTAAACGATACCTTGTTTTTTATCTTTGTGATAAAAGTAATTCTTTGGTGAAAAAATATGGAAGTAATTTGGTAGCAATCGACATAGGCAAAAAAAACATTAGTGGCGCAAGACACAATCCGAAGGCAAGGACATATATAAGCCTTGTCTGAAGCACGGTAAATACAAGGCCATATATAGGAGGTAGAGTCATCCGGCGATTCTGTGTGATCATGACGTCAGAGCGTGACGTCATGTGGATCCATCGGCCTCCTCCGCCATTGCAGTTAATGCTATTTCGGGAGAAATAAATATCATCTAACTCGGAAAGTAAAAATGTTACGAAAAAGAAAAAGACAGCGTTGAAAAGCTCAAAACAAGGCAAATCGAAATCTTCTGGATCATTTTAGGCTCGGATCAATATTGAGGTAACTAGAAGTCATCAAAGGTCAGGGACTTGTTTACGGCCCCCCTGCAGTTCGGCGGTCACCAGCTGAGGCTCTAAGCCCCGCCCCTTCGATTAAATTTTGATTTGACCTAAACCACATGGAATTTGTATGAATCGACGTGTTCTGACGAGGCGAACACGATGACATCCAAATCATTGCTGTATCTATATTTGTCAAAAAGTTATTTGCGAAAAACAGTTTTAACCGACTGCAGACGGCATGCGCCAGAATTGTCTACTGGGGTGACGTCATAAGTAGAAATGGACACGTTACGGAGATAGGGATGACACCCCCATGGGTAAATAGAATACTTCTGAAAAAACTAAAGGGTACACAAGCTGGTACCGAAGCTTAAAATCTCGTATTCGTCACCGTGACCTTGACCTTTGACCTCTAGGTGATGTTTTGTTTTTCCTGACGCAAGCTGGGGTGCCGTCGAGTCCCTTTTTGACCATTGCAAGCAAATCGGACAGTAAACTAAAAATAAACTAGGAGGTACACAAGCTGGTACCGAAGCTTAAAATCTTGTATTCGTCCCCGTTGCCTTGACCTTTGACCTATAGATGATGTTTTGTTTTTTCCTGACGCAAGCTAAGGTGCCGGCGAGTCCCTTTTTGCCCATTGCGAGCAAATCGGACGGTAAACGAAAAAACTAGAGGGTACACCATGCTGGTACCGAAGCTTAGAATTTCGTATTCGTCCCCGTGACCTTGACCTTTGACCTCTGGATGACTTTGTGTTTTTCCTGACGCAAGCTAACGTGCCGGCGAGTTCCTTTTTTGCCCATTGCGAGCAAATCGGATTGTAAACTAAAAAACTAGAGGGTACACTATGCTGGTACCGAAGCTTAGAATCTTGTATTCGACCCCGTGACCTTTACCTTTGACCTCTAGGTAATGTTTTGTATTTCCTGACGCAAGCTGGGGTGCCGTCGAGTCTCTTTTTGCCCATTGCAAGCAAATCAGACGGTAAACGAAAAAAACTAGAGGGTACACAAGCTGGTACGGAAGCTTAAAATCTCGTATTCGTCCCCGTGACCTTGACCTTTGACCTCTATGTGATTTTTTGTTTTTCCTGACGCAAGCTAGGATGCCAGCGAGTCCCTTTTTTCCATTGCGAGCAGATCGGAAGGTAAAAAAAAACTAGATGGTACACAAGCTGGTACCGAAGCTTAGAATCTCGTGTTCGTCCCTGTGACCTTGACCTTTGACCTCTAGGTAATTTTTTGTTATTCTTGACGCAAGGTGGGGTGCCGGCGAGTCCCTTTTTTCCCATTGAGAGCAAATCGGACGGTAAACGAAAAAACTAGAAGGTACAAAAGCTGGTGCCAAAGCTTAAAATCTCCTATTTCTTCCCCGTGACCTTGACCTTGGACCTCTAGGCAATTTTGTGGTTTTTCCTGACGCAAGGTGGGGTGCCGGTGAGTTGCTTTTTGCCCATTGCGAGCAAATGGGACAGTAAACGAAAAAACTAGAGGGTACACCATGCTGGTACCGAAGCTTAAAATCTCGTATTCGTCCCCGTGACCTTAACCTTTGACCTCCGGATGACTTTTTTTCCTGACGCAAGCTAACGTGCCGGCGAGTCCCTTTTTGCCCATTGCGAGCAATTCGGACGGTAAACGAAAAAACCAAAGGGTACACAAGCTGGCATCGAAGCTTAAAATCTCGTTTTCGTCCCCGTGACCTTGACCTTTAACCTCTAGGTGATGTTTTGTTTTACCTGACGCAAGCTGGGGTGCCGTCGAGTCCCTTTTTGCCCATTGCAAGCAAATCGGACGGGAAACTAAAAAAACTAAAGGGTACACAAGCTGGTACCGAAGCTTAGAATCTCGTATTCGTCCCCGTGACCTTGACCTTTGACCTCTATGTGATTTTTTGTTTTTCCTGACGCAAGCTAGGGTGCCAGCGAGTCCCCTTTTCCATTGCGAGCAGATCGGACGGTAAACGAAAAAACTAGAGGGTACACAAGCTGGTACCGAAGCTTAGAATCTCGTATTCGTCCCCGTGACCTTGACCTTTGACCTCTAGGTAATTTTTTGTTATTCCTGACGCAAGGTGGGGTGCCGTCGAGTCCCTTTTTTCCATTGCGAGCAAATCGGACGGTAAACAAAAAAAACTAGAAGGTACACAAGCTGGTACCGAAGCTTAAAATCTCCTATTTATTCCCCGTGACCTTGACCTTGGACCTCTAGGCAATTTTGTGTTTTTCCTGACGCAAGGTGGGGTGCCGGCAAGTTGCTTTTTGTCCATTGCGCGCAAATGGGACGGTAAACGAAAAATAACTAGAGGGTACACCATGCTGGTACCGAAGCTTAAAATCTCGTATTCGTCCCCGTGACCTTGACCTTTGACCTCTGGATGACTTTTTGTTTTTCCTGACGCAACCTAACGTGCCGGCGAGTCCCTTTTTGCCCATTGCGAGCAAAGCGGACGGTAAACGAAAAAAACTAAAGGGTACACAAGCTGGCACCGAAGCTTAAAATCTCGTATTCGTCCCCGTGAACTTGACCTTTAACCTCTAGGTGATTTTTTTTGTTTTTCCTGACGCAAGCTGGAGTGCTTGCGAGTCCCTTTTTGCCCATTGCGAGCAAATGAGACGGTAAACGAAAAAAACTAGAGGGTACACAAGCTGGTACCGCAGCTTAAAATCTCGTATTCGTCCCCGTTGCCTTGACATTTGACCTCTAGGTGATGTTTTATTTTTCCTGACGCAAGCTAACGTGCCTGCGAGTCCTTTTTTTCCACTGCGAGCAAATCGGACGGTAAACGAAAAAACTAGAGGGTACACCATGCTGGTACCGAAGCTTATAATCTCGTATTCGTCCCCATGGCCTTGACCTTTGACCTCTGGATGACTTTTTGTTTTTCCTGACGCAAACTAACGTGCCGGCGAGTTCCTTTTTGCCCATTGCGAGCAAATCGGGTTGTAAACTAAAAAACTAGAGGGTACACCATGCTGGTACCGAAGCTTAGAATCTCGTATTCGTCCCCGTGACCTTTACCTTTGACCTCTAGGTGATGTTTTGTTTTACCTGACGCAAGCTGGGGTGCCGTCGAGTCCCTTTTTGCCCATTGCAAGCAAATCGGACGGTAAACTAAAAAAACTAGAGGGTACACAAGCTGGTACCGAAGCTTAAAATATCGTATTCGTCCCCGTGACCTTGACCTTGGACCTCTAGGTGATTTTTTTGTTTTTCCTGACGCAAGCTGGGATGCCGACGAGTCCCTTTTTGCCCACTGCGAGCAAATCGGACGGTAAAATAAAAAACTAGAGGGTACACAAGCTGGTACCGAAGCTTACAATCTCGTATTCGTCCCCGTGACTTTTTTTCACTTTATCCGGCTCCCGCCGGTGGTGTATTTACATACAAACAAACCTTCAGCACAACGACATCCAAAACACAACACATATATACGAGACCGCCGAGGTTCAAACACACATACAAACGAGCAAAACGAAAACAAAAACAAAGCACACAATCACAACACTCGCTCGACTCTGCCACATCAAGAGCATCCGAAAACTCCCATCAGATCGCAAAACATCCTCCGAAAAAAACGGTGATACGGTGATAATGATCGGTCATATCACTAAGTATAAACTGCCGCACCGGCACACTGGGCCAGCGCAACGGTCAGGGGCGGCAGCAACGACAGCAGCCGCGGCGGCGGCGGCGGCGGCGGCAGTAGCAGCAGCAGCAGCAGCAGCAGCAGCAGCAGCAAAGACAGGGAAGGACGGGCCAGAGGCAGAAAGCCGGAAGGCGGAGGCGTGTATGCTGTATTTTGATGTTTTAATCTTATATTGTATCATGTGTTGTTATACTATATTGTATAATGTGATTTGTATGGTATTGTTATGCTACTATACTTCGTTGTATGTTATTGTTATGTTATTATACTTTGTTGTATGGTATTTATATATGTTACTATACTATATTGTACAATACTATATTTATTACCATGTAGTATTGTATTGTAATTATATATTCTTGTACTAATATTGCGTTTTGTTGTTGCAATATCAATCATATTTATTATGTAGTATATATTGTTATACTATATTGTATGTTTTTTCAGTTCACCTGTATGTGAATACGTTTCATTGGCCCCCACTTCTCTTCAAATTTATCCAATTTGTTGGCTACTCTAGCTGCGTTATATTCTATTTCGGCTTCCCATTTTAACTTATTCTTTAAGTGTGTAACGTTTGGCTGTGTTTCTTTATAGCGTGCCTCGTAAATGACCATTTTTGCTAATGTGATTATACAGGTCTCAACGTGTCCCCGTGACTTTGACCTTTGACCTCTATGTAATTTTTTGTTTTTCCTGACGCAAGCTAGGGTGCCAGCGAGTCCTTTTTTTCCATTGCGAGCAGATCGGACGGTAAACGAAAAAACTAGAGGGTACACAAGCTGGTACCGAAGCTTAGAATCTCGTATTCGTCCCCGTGACCTTGATCTTTGACTTGTAGGTGATTTTTTTGTTATTCGTGACGCAAGGTTGGATGCCGGCGAGTCCCTTTGTTCCCATTGCGAGCAAATCGGACAGTAAACGAAAAAACTAGAAGGTACACAAGCTGGTACCGAAGCTTAAAATCTCGTATTCGTCCCCGTGACCTTGACCTTGGACCTCTAGGTATTTTTTTGTTTTTCTTGACGCAAGGTGGGGTGCCGGCGAGTCCTTTTTTGCCCATTGCGAGCAAATGGGACGGTAAACGAAAAAACTAGAGGGTACACCATGCTGGTACCGAAGCTTAACATCTCGTATTCGTCCCCGTGACCTTGACTTTTGACCTCTGGATGACTTTTTGTTTTTCTTAACGCAAGCTAACGTGCCGGTGAGTCCCTTTTTTCCCATTGCGAGCAAATCGGACGGTAAACAAAAAAACTAGAGGGTTAAGAACCTGGTACCGAAGCTTAAAATCTCGTATTCATCACCGTGACCTTGACCTTTGACCTCTAGGTGATGTTTTGTTTTTCCTGACGCAATCTGGGGTGCCGTCGAGTCCCTTTTTGACCATTGCAAGCCAATCGGACGGTAAACGAGAAAAAAACTAGAAGGTACACAAGCTGGTACCGAAGCTTAAAATCTCGTATTCGTCCACGTGACCTTGACCTTTGACCTCTAGGTGATGTTTTGTTTTACCTGACGCAAGCTGGGGTGCCGTCGAGTCCCTTTTTGCCCATTGCAAGCAAATCGGACGATAAACTAAAAAACTAGAGGGTACACAAGCTGGTACCGAAGCTTAAAATCTCGTATTCGTCCCCGTGAGCTTGACCTTTGACCTCTATGTGATTTTTTTTCCTGACGCAAGCTAGGGTGCCAGCGAGTCCCTTTTTTCCATTACGAGCAGATCGTACGGTAAACGAGAAAAAAAACTAGAGGGTACACAAGCTGGTACCGAAGCTTAGAATCTCCTATTCGTCCCCGTGACCTTGACCTTTGACCTCTAGGTAATTTTTTGTTATTCCTGACGAAAGGTGGGGTGCCGGCCAGTCCCTTTTTCCCATTGCGAGCAAATCGGACGGTAAACGAGAAAAAAAAACTAGATGGTACACAAGCTGGTACCGAAGCTTAAAATCTCGTATTCGTCCCCGTGACCTTGACTTTGGACCTCTAGGTGATTTTTTTTCCTGACGCAAGCTGGGATGCCGACGAGTCCCTGTTTGCCCATTGCAAGCAAATCGGACGGTAAACTAAAAACTAGAGGGTACACAAGCTGGTACCGAAGCTTAAAATATCGTATTCGTCCCCGTGACCTTGACCTTTGACCTCTATGTGATTTTTTGTCCGAACCCGCGGGGGGGGGGGGCAGAATCCTCCCCTCCCTGATTTTCTCAATAACCTGAAAACTATGATAGATATCAACGTGAAACTTTCAGTACCTTATCCTGCATCAAGTCTGTTGTATTGTATTGTATTGTATTAACCAGTCCATCCATGCGAACATAGTTTTTCGGGACATCGGTTTGACAGCTTCTACATAGGTTAGGCAGCATATACATAGGTTCACACATAGCACAATACCCTATAATATACAGGAAGATACATCCATTTCATAGTGCTATACAGATGACAGTTTACTGATGAGGCTTTCGTTTTCGTAGTGCCACTTTGAAGCTCCCCAGAGTTTGGGCATTCATGGTCTCTGTTGGAAGGGTGTTCCATGCGACCGCTGCTCTGTACACAAATGAGCGCTGAGTGCCGGTCAGCCGTACCCTCGGCAGGTGGAGTTGCGCCGTGTCCGTCAGCCTGGTGTCCCGCATGGCAACATCTGATCGGGGGGTGAACATTGCTCTTACTGCGGATGGGGTATTTTGGTCTGTGAGGGCTCGATACACCTTGATACAGTCACGGTGCTCGACTAGTTCGCCGATCCGGTTCCAGTGCAGTGCGTTCAGCGTTGGAGTAATGTGATCCCGGCGCCTTGCACCGGTGACCACTCGAGCTGCGAAGTTAATCACCTTTTGAATCCGATTCAATTGATAGTCAGCTGCTCCACCCCAAACGGGAAGGCAATACATTATTTGAGAGAATACATGGGTTTGAATGATTGTGATGAGAGCTCTTGGTGTGAAGTGACGCCGAAATCTGTTCAGGGAGATGAGGATGCTATAGCATCGACGCACCACGGTAGAGATTTGCTGGTCCCAGGACAGGGTCTGGTCAATGGTGACTCCTAATATTTTTATGGCATGTGATGACTGAAGTGTGGTGCCAGACAGATCAAACGGGAAGTTCGACGCTTTTTTCCACCCTTTGTTTGGTTCCAAGAATGATGAAATCGGTTTTTGTTGCGTTCATTTTCAGAGAGTTATTTTTGAACCATTGTTGCACTGATGTTGCTGATTCTTCCAGGCGGATTTTTTAGCTGTGACAGACTGTCACTGTCAGATGGCGAGCAATCGAGCAGCTGCGTATCGTCAGCATAACATAGTAGTCGACCATGAGCGAGAAAACCCGCAATATCATTTACAAATAGACTGAAGAGAATAGGGCCGATGATAGACCCCTGCGGGACACCATGATTCACTGGACGGACCACTGGGCCGCCACGAACCATCTGCTCGCGTCCTCTAAGGTAGCTGGCGAACCAGTGAAATGATATACCCTACCATTCTAATTTTTGCAGGAGGAGGCTATGGATGGTCTACGCTGTCGAAGGCCTTGCTCAGGTCAATTGCCATAATTGAAGCTAGCATTCCGTTGTCGATCTTAGAATTGACCCATGAGACAGCGTCGAGGATAGCGTCCTCCGTGGAGTGGCCACGTCGATAAGCGTACTGGCTGTCGCTAAGAATGTGGTTGACTCGCAGATAATGGCTAAGTTGCGTACAGACAATGCGTTCGGCTATTTTTGACAGGATCGACAGAAGAGAGATTGGCCGGTAATTACTAGCTACACTGCGATCTCCTGCCTTGTGCAATGGTACGTCTTCTCACCAACTCTAAATGAAATTGATGTAGTATTTTGGGAGATAATGACGTTTTAATGACGTCATGTCATGCCATTTTTGGTGGAAAAACGATAAATGTTTGGCAAATCGTAGAAATCAGAGTTTTCAAGCAAATTGCAAATAAAACACGCGAAAAGAAGGGAAAAGACATTTTCTTCAAAATGGCTCTCGGATTTCCCTTTTTTGTTGTTGTCAACCCCAATTTTGTTTTGTTGTGAACTTGAAAAGTGAATTTCTTATGCTCGAATACCAAAATAAGGTAACCGGCCCAAATCCGCGGAGAAAAAAAATGGGGGTACCTTTTTGCCACAAAAAGTTGGCCCCCCCCAAAAACTGACGGCTGGATCTGCCAGTGCTCACGGTGTGATTCAGAGATCGCTATTAGGACCAATTTTATTTTTAATTTTTACTAACGATTTGTCATCAAATTTAAATTAAAAAACCGTGATGTATGCTGATGACGTTCAGTTTCTGCATCGGGGATCACCCAAAGGAATCTTGGGAGTTGAAATCACAAGTTGAATGCACGCTGGATCTGGCAAGTCATTGGTGTATTCAAAACTGCCTTAAAATTAATCCTACAAAGACTGATCTTATTCTAATAAAATCGCAAAGGCGGCGGCTTAACTCAGAATTCAGTGTACAATTTGGCAACGCACTCATCCAGCCCTCCGCCAACGCCAAGATTCTGGGCGTGATAGTCGATGCCGGACTGACGTTCGAGTCACATGTGTCAGCAGTGATTCGCCGATGTTACGCCACCCTGGGTGGACTGTCGAAATCCGCGAGGGGCTTACCAAGGGAAGTCAAGAAGATGATCGTAGAAATGTTGACTTTCCCTCACATCCGCTACTGCATGTCTGTTTGGTCTGGTTGTGGCGTTGTGCAGCGACACCGTCTACAGGTCATAAACCACTGCGCACAGGTTGTTATAGGAGCGCGGCGCTCTGCCCATGTGACTGCATTGTTCGAGGAGCTTGAATGGCCCCAGATAGACCGGTTAGTGACGGAGAGTGACTGTGGGACTTTACGCTACCTCTTAACAACTCACATGCGCCGAAATGTCTTTCTGAATGTTTGAACTCCGTGCACTGCCAGACATCGGAGACTCTTGAGAGTTCTCAGAGACCATACAGGGGTCGATTTAGTCTCTGCAGAGATCCACATTTTACGAGAACTTTCGAGGGGGTCTTTTGGTCTCAAGACTATCTTTTTTGTCAAGGTTCTCAGCGTGAACTATTTAGTCTTGCTTGATAATGCCTGAAAAACGTCTCGGCGCCCGCCGGGATTGAACCGGGGACCCTTCACATGTTAAGCGATCGCTCTACCACTGAGCTACGGCGTTGCTTATACCAAAGAAGCAAAAAGACGGTACCAACCAAGGCAATTGCTGGGTGAGGTTGATACTTACCGACTTTCCGTGTATTAATATTGTTTGGTTAACAAATGATGGTATGAAAGTAATATTTACAAATCAAAACGATAGACAAAATAATAGTTATTCGGTATTTACTTTAATAAAAGTCGGTTTCCGTCGTTGCGATTACAGCGACACCTGCAGTGTTATGGTGGCGCCATCTGCATGGAATTAATTCAATTTAAGGATTCTCTCAGGAGATCATCCACTGTTCTCAACAGGTGACTGCTAAACATCCCGCGGGTTCGATCCTCGATCGCGACAGACTTTTATAATTCGTTGACTGCCTGATGGTCTCAGAGACATAAAATTGTCAGCTGGAGACATATTTACTCTCAACAACCAACGCGGAGACCATGTAGATGTATCAGGCGAGACCATCCACTGAAAGGTCTCGAAATGGAAACCGTGCAGGCTTCTCAGGGAAGAGCATTCAGCAAAAGTTCTCAAAAGTGTTTCTGAGTGCATGGCGATGTATCGAGCAAGCAAATACGTGCTACAGAGAATATGCAGCTCCAGCTACCCAGGGTGCGCACTGAGCACGCCCGTAAGTTTTTTAGTTATCAGGCCTGTGCTCTGTGGAACACCGTCCCAACGAATGTGCGACAGTCACGGACGTCAGCCATGTGCCGTAGGCGCTGCAGAAAGTGGATGGGCGAGAGTTAGCTGTAGTCATTTTAGCCGTAGTTTTAATGTGTATGTTTTGTGTTTTATTGCTGTTTAGGTTTGTATGTGATTATGCTGATTTTATTTGTCACTGTCATGACACTTGGCCTGAAAAGCCATGTCATATATGGAGCGCCATACGCAATAAATGATGATGATGCAGCTTTTGTGTTGACTATTTCGTCGCCCGAATATCTCAACAACAGGCAATTTTTTCCGGAACGAGATTTATTCGTACAGTAAACCGAGTTGAAACATCTGGCATGACAGTTATTACAGCAAACACGCGGCTGATCGCCTGCTCCGGAACGCGCCGAGCAGGCGATCACCGTGTTTTGCCCCCGAGGGGCAAAACACGGTTTCAGAACCTTTGGGGCCATGACCAATTGGCACCCTGGATCCGCCCTTGGGTTGCTGTATTGCAACAAGATTCATTCTATAAAAATATGCATCAAATAGGTTTCACATGCATAACAAAATCGCATGGGAGCAAACAAAACTACCCCAAATTTCTTGGGAAGTTTGTTGACATTTGTTCAAGAATTGTTCGGAGATGATACCTCTGCCTGTATACCCATCTAACTAGAAAATGATACCATGGAAACTGTTCATAATGCAGTTAATACACTACCAACAAAGAGCAACAAGCACAAGGTACAACTTAACATGTGAGCACTCACCCCTCCAAGACACGTAGCACGCACTCACGGTGGAACACTTCCGCACTCACGTCACGCAGTCTCTACAGTCGCCAATCGATATGGCTGCCACTACTAACAAAGAGCAACAGGCATTAAGTACAATGCAGAGAAACTTAACACTTCACCCCTCCAAGACACGTACCGAGCAACACGCACTTACGCCAACGCAGTTTGAATGCAGGGGGTGTCATGGCTATCTCCGTAACGTGTCCACCCTGTCCCATGGCGTCACTTTCCAGCTCGATTTCCACCAATGGGGTGGCCGAATCGGGAGAAGCATATTTCCTTTCGTAGACCGTCTCGTGGCACTTCTCGGTCTACCAAAGGAATTACGACTTCGCCCGGCGCGGCCGCCATGTTTATTTGTGGTGGCGCATTCGTCGCTCGACGATCTTCAACATAATTGTAGGTGAAACAAGTGTAATCCAGATGTAAAAATACTTTCACCGGATAGATACTACTACAAAGTATCCTCACGTCACCTTCCTTCATCAACAACCAGGTGAAATATTATAAAATTCGCACTTCAACCAAAAACAGCATCCAGCGACAGTTCCCCCGTGACCAAAATCCAAATATTGCCTTATATGGGCATGGGCCTCGCTCGGTTGCATGCCTCGCTTTGACATCGTCTCGCGGCTCACCCTTGCAATTTAGGAGAAAATATCTTAAATGCGAGCTGTAGAAGACATTTCAATCTATCATTTAGTGCTCAATTGATCCCTCTGGCACCTAAGGTATTAAAATGGTAGGACGCGAAAGTAGGTCGATTTAACACTATTTGAATAGGGAGCGTGTGACGTCACGTGCCCGTGACATCACGCATTTCGCTGCCTACCCCGGACGGGTCCACCTAGTCTCTATGGCCTTGGTTTGAATGCACTTGAACGCATGCAGTTTCTGCTTGCGAATCGTGCTCGTTTAGCCGGTTCGCCCAACGAGTGCTGCTTGGAGGCGGCGATGCCGAAGGTGATGCTCCCCCGGGTGTGATCAGGAATCGTCGGATGTCGTTCCACGTGGTGCGCCGTGACCGGCGGTATGACGTCAGGAAGAAGGCTGATTTGGCGTTGAGCTGAGCGCTCTTCACGCGGTTGCGGCAGAGTCGAAACCTCTGACTCGCTTTCTCGTCGGCTGGCCGCTCGCGCCTCTCCGCATCTGTCAGGTCACGCTCTCTCATCAGAGCCCGCAAGTCGTCGTTTTCGGTGAGCCACGGTGATGGTGCGTGTCTCGGCCTGATGGTCTTCTCCGGCATGTGCTTGTCTATCACCGGCGACCACACCGCAAGCCATGCCTTCCACTTATCAGGGGGATCAGCCGAGCCGTACACCGCCGACCAGTCAGACACCAGCAGGTCGAGGCACAGCGCGTCAGGCACCAGGTCTCGCGTTGATCTGATCGTGATCTCGGCAGGACGGCGACGCTCTCGACGCAACGACGTCTCGGCGATCACGAGGTCGTGGTCGGACCAGCTGCATGGCTCCGTCCTGGCAGCAGTGACCTCATCTGATGACCGCACCAGAACGTGGTCAATCAGAGTCCCGGACTCAGGTCGGGTCGGGCTGGTCACCAGCTGTTTCATGCCCAAGTCGCCGATCATCTGTAGGTATCGATGGACGTCCGTTTTGGCGGGTTTGAGGATGTCAAAATTGGCGTCTCCCAGCGCATATAGACAGGCTTCCCGGTGCTGATTGCGTGCGCTAGTTGGGCTTGGAGATCGTCTATGGTGGCAGCCACTGTTGCACTTGGGGGACGGTAGATGACCCCCACTATCACAGTGGCGGTGCTGCAGATGCTGATCCAAAGTGATTCCAGCTGCGAGTCGCCCGTCGGCGTCGTTAGTGACTCTACTCGCAGGGTATCACGAAAAATGATACAGACTCCGCCCCCTTTCCGGCGACCTGATTGTGCCGGGCGATCTCGTCTGAGTATCTTGTAGCCCGGGAAAATCAGAAAGCTGTTGTCAGTGTTTCCATTTAGCAAAGTTTCACTGAGGCATAGTACGTCAATATTGTGCGTCTGCAGAGCGTGCTTGACGTCATCTATGGATGGCATTTGTGACCGCACGTTCAAGTGTCCGATTATCAGCGGTGGCCGAGTGGATTGGTCACGCTGACGCTGTCCTCTGTTGTCGCCTCCGGATCTCGCGGGATGTTTACAGGCTTCATCGGTCCCTTTTACGGACAGCCGCGACGGGCAGATCAAACAGCGGTCGTAGGCATCCGCTGGGCATCTGATATGCACCAGCCGTTCAACACCCTTCCGCAACTGATGCTTCCGCCCAGCGCGTCTGCCACGATGAGTTTTGAAGACGGTACGGGGCGTGCCGGCCGGCCCGATCCCGCGCTCTCCCCCGGTCTCTCCGACCGCTCCGCTCGGCCGTGCCGGGACAGCGCGCTGTCCCGGTCACGCCGCTGCAGCGGCGCCAGCCGTCCACGGCCGGGGTGGCGCGTAGACCTGCAAGGCCGGCCGCAACAGCGGCCGGAGTGCGCCGGCCGACACCAGGTCACCGGTTCTACGGTGCTGGCCTCGGTAGAGCTCCAGTGAGCGCGCTGATTGGTCGAGCGCTCTCCACCGAAACCGGTAGAACGGCGATCGGCCGAGCGAGTCCCCGCCCATTCCCAACCGTGGCACATTTGGACCCGACAGATGACACAATAAAATCACCGAAACTACCACTGAAACCTGCAACCACCGCATAGACAGTCACTCTCCCGGCACCACCACTAGCTTGGCTGGATCTCTGCACAGTCAGTCACTCTCTCGGCACCACCACTAGCTTGGCTGGATCTCTGCACAGTCAGTCACTCTCTCGGCACCACCACTAGCTTGGCTGGGTCTCTGTACAGTCAGTCACTCTCTCGGCACCACCACTAGCTTGGCTGGGTCTCTGTACAGTCAGTCACTCTCTCGGCACCACCACTAGCTTGGCTGGATCTCTGCACAGTCAGTCACTCTCTCGGCACCACCACTAGCTTGGCTGGGTCTCTGTACAGTCAGTCACTCTCTCGGCACCACCACTAGCTTGGCTGGGTCTCTGTACAGTCAGTCACTCTCTCGGCACCACCACTAGCTTGACTGGATCTCTGCACAGTCAGTCACTCTCTCGACACCACCACTAGCTTGGCTGGGTCTCTGTACAGTCAGTCACTCTCTCGGCACCACCACTAGCTTGGCTGGGTCTCTGCACAGTCAGTCACTCTCTCGGCACCACCACTAGCTTGGCTGGGTCTCTGTACAGTCAGTCACTCTCTCGGCACCACCACTAGCTTGGCTGGATCTCTGCACAGTCAGTCACTCTCTCGGCACCACCACTAGCTTGGCTGGGTCTCTGTACAGTCAGTCACTCTCTCGGCACCACCACTAGCTTGGCTGGATCTCTGCACAGTCAGTCACTCTCTCGGCACCACCACTAGCTTGGCTGGGTCTCTGTACAGTCAGTCACTCTCTCGGCACCACCACTAGCTTGGCTGGATCTCTGCACAGTCAGTCACTCTCTCGGCACCCCCACTAGCTTGGCTGGGTCTCTGTACAGTCAGTCACTCTCTCGGCACCACCACTAGCTTGGCTGGATCTCTGCACAGTCAGTCACTCTCTCGGCACCACCACTAGCTTGGCTGGGTCTCTGTACAGTCAGTCACTCTCTCGACACCACCACTAGCTTGGCTGGATCTCTGCGCAGTCAGTCACTCTCTCGGCACCACCACTAGCTTGGCTGGGTCTCTGTACAGTCAGTCACTCTCTCGGCACCACCACTAGCTTGGCTGGATCTCTGCACAGTCAGTCACTCTCTCGGCACCACCACTAGCTTGGCTGGGTCTCTGCACAGTCAGTCACTCTCTCGGCACCACCACTAGCTTGGCTGGGTCTCTGTACAGTCAGTCACTCTCTCGGCACCACCACTAGCTTGGCTGGATCTCTGCACAGTCAGTCACTCTCTCGGCACCACCACTAGCTTGGCTGGGTCTCTGTACAGTCAGTCACTCTCTCGGCACCACCACTAGCTTGGCTGGGTCTCTGCACAGTCAGTCACTCTCTCGGCACCACCACTAGCTTGGCTGGGTCTCTGCACAGTCAGTCACTCTCTCGGCACCACCACTAGCTTGGCTGGATCTCTGCACAGTCAGTCACTCTCTCGGCACCACCACTAGCTTGGCTGGATCTCTGCACAGTCAGTCACTCTCTCGGCACCACCACTAGCTTGGCTGGGTCTCTGCACAGTCAGTCACTCTCTCGGCACCACCACTAGCTTGGCTGGATCTCTGCACAGTTTCACGGTCGTGGAACGTCTTCTTCCGGGCAAAACACTAATATAAACACGGAGCGCACAACATGGCGGCCGCCACAGTCAGGCGCGCGGCTACTCTCCAGTAACTGGTGGATATCTGGTAAGTGGGCTGGTAAGAAAGGGAATTCCCCTGGTAAGAGAGGTAGTACCACTTACTATACCCCTAGTACCAGGGTTAGTAACCGTCGCTGAACCCTGGTATTTGCGGTAGTAAACGTGACTACCCCCGTCGTAACCGGGCTAGTAAGCGTACTACCCCCTCGTAACCGGGCTAGTAAGCGTGACTATCCCCGTCGTAACCGGGCTAGTAAGCGTACTACCCCCTCGTAACCGGGCTAGTAAGCGTACTACCCCCGTCGTAACCGGACTAGTTAGCTTTGACTAGCTCATGGTTTTCAGGCTGGTAAATTTTACCAGGTCCCTAGTAAAACCGGTGGTAATACCCCTAGTACGTTTTACTAGGAGTGGTTAGTAAAGGCCTCGTAATTTTTGACACTAGCCCATAACTAACCACCCCTAGTAACTTTTTTTCTCAGTACACCCATCAAAACATGCATATTTTCACGAAACATCTTTTGGTAATTTTCAATTGGAAATCGGTTCAAAATTAACCACGCTATTTACTAAAAACCTGAAGTCACGTGAATAATATGGGCATAAATTATGGATGTGCTTCTACTGCAGCGAACATTGCAGTTACAGGTACGAACCACCCATCACAAATGTGCATTTTGAAGACGAGTGTCGGCATTATTTTCAATTGGAAATCCAATGTAAATTGACAAAGTTATGGCCAATCATATTTATAGCGTATGAACACATCAGGGGGGGGGGGGGGGGGGGGGGGGTGACACCGTTTGAGCAAGCGCCGTATAGGCCACCTCGTCTGAGCCAAAAAAGACTTGATGTGACGTCACTGGCGGCAGAGCTCGAGGCGCACAGCCGGCGCTGGCGACGTCCGTGACACGGCTTCCGCCGGCGTATAGGCCCGGGAACAGGGGGGGGGGGGGGGGGGGGGTAAGGGTGCTCTTGCCCTCCAACTTCAGAACGCCCCCCCCGAAACTTTGTCTAGGCTCAGCTTAACGTTGCGTAAAAGAAGGCTCGTATGAGACACCGGAAATATAAGGTTTTCTTCACAAAAATCGTCATTTGCCTGACAGATTTTCTGGACCTCTGCCTGCCTCGACCGCCGATTTTACCATGTTCGAGCGGACCTGCTTAACATGGGCTCTCGATTCGCAGAAAACAGCCCATGTCATGAGAGGGCTCTCATTAGGACGGCCCCGGCATGCCACATTTTGTCAGGATCGGGCCTGATCAAGACCGGGCCCTTGCCTTACTGCCATGCCAGGAATGTGCCCGTGATATCAATAATTCGAAGGAACCGGGCTCGACGCCTGACCGGGCCCCTGATACATGCCTTTGCCAGCACTAGGCCCCTGCCTCGATCGGGCCTGACCAGTGACCAGGGCCGGGCCGCTTCCAGGACCGGGTCCGTATCAAGAATTTGCAAGGACCGGACCCTGTTGTGACCGGGCCTTTGCCTCGGGCCCCTGCCTCGATCGGGTCTGCCCAATAACGGGCCCGTATAAATAATTTGCAAGGACCGGGGCATGCTGTGACGGGTCACTCGACCTGACCGAGCTCCACATCACCTCTCTGCTAGCCCCGGCCCCCTGCCTTGATCGGGCCCCTAACAGGAACGGGCCCCTACCAGGAACGGGCCCCTACCAGTAACAGGCCCGTACCAACAATTTGCAAGGAGTGGGCCCTGTTGACCGGGCTCTCGTCCTGAGCGGGCCCCATGCTACGTGCCTTTGCCAGCACCGGGCCCCTGTCTCGATCGAGCCTGACCAAGACCGGGCCACTACCAAGAACTGGCCACTATCAATAATATGCAAGGACCGGGCCATGTTGTGAACTGGCCCTCGTCCTGACCGGGCTCCATGCCACGCCTTTGCCAGCACCAGGCCCCTGCCTCGATCGCGCCTGACCAAGACCGGGCCCCTACCAGAAAGGGGCCAGCATTAAGAATATGCAAGTACCGGGCCCTCGTCCTGACCGGCCCCCATATCACGCCAATTTGCCAGCAACGGCCCATGCCTCGATCAGGCCTGACCAAGACCGGGCCCCTGCCAGCGCCAGGTATAATGTGATGCGTGCCCCTCAGAAATTGGGAGGTCAGCTGACCCCCTCCTCTCCCTGCGTGCGCCACTGGCGAGTATAACTGGCGGCTGACTACGTGTTCCGCTTGAGCGCGGCGCCGACGAAGGAGCCGGCTGTTGTCAGTGACGTAATCCGGCGGTCCGCCGAGTTCAAGGTCAAATGGCTCGTGTCCTTACCTGGTTATAGGGCCTTGCAAGGCCCTAGACCTTGTTCTGGCGAACGGCTCGTAACGATTACGTGTATTTCTCAAGGTTCATATATATGTATTTCTAACGGTAAGCCGCAAAGCATCATAAGTGGCGGAAAATAATTATATATAGCGATTTTCGAGATGCAGAGAATATTCACCCTCAAATAGAGACATTTATGTGATATTATTTTCATATCGATAGTTTTAGAAAAGTGACAACTGAAAAGTGTATCTTTAATCGTCACAGGAGTGCCAGCCATGTAATATGCTGGTTCAAGGCGATGCATAAGGGTTAGTGCGTAAGGCACTCAGGCTTCTCCAGCGAACGCCGCTATATTTACATCATTTTCTGCCACCCATACCACTAAACAATTTCAATTTACCATAAAATACACAAGTGCCGGTTTGTCTGGCGCGCGTCAGAAACGTCAACGGCGTCTTAAAATCTTGAATGGGGAAAATGCACTGAACTCTATAACAAATGGGGAAATGGCAATATTCATATTGTCACTAGCCGAAACATCGGTCATCTTTTGACGTCATCAGTGCTCTTAATGATTTTAACGCTAAACCCGTTGTAATGAATTGTTGTATCCATTATTTGTTTTTGCAGAATAAGCCATACAAGTTTTAAAATATCGTATGTTTGATTGAAATAAGGAATACATAATAACAATAGACATATTTGAGTCACAAATAAGCATCTAGTTACGTCATATTCCGGTTCTTACGGAATGTAAACAAATCGTCGGGGGGCAAAAATGAGCAACCGCGTGCATGTCTTCATTTTGGTCAAGGCCCTATTACTCTTTTGTTGAAGGTGGGGCGGGTTCGAGGAATATTTTTCGGAAGAAACCAAGGCCCTATAACCGAAGAAACTGGTTGCCTTGGAACACGCATTCTATGACCGTGGGAAGACGCTGAGGTGAAAAACAAGAGATAAGCTGTTCTGGTAAGGACTGTCCGGGTAGCCAACAGAGCTTGAACTGTCACTGAATTCATTCCAATGCTAAATAATGGCCCTGAATGCTGAAGTTCGATCTAATAAATAGATAATGGCCTACCTCAACGTGCTGATGCATCCCAATTCTGATCCTTGGCTGTGTGACAATAAGATGAAAGTCAAATCTTTGAACATGCCCTAACTTCATACTTTTTTGTTATCAGAATGCAGACGATACTGATGCATGGTGCTTTAATCAGGTTGAGGTGGCAAATGTAAACATTGGTTCACAACTTAAATCACTGTTGCATTGTCGTTGGTGGGCTTTGTTGAAAGGCACTTGATTAAGGATTTTATTATTTATTTGTTTACTCTAAGGAGTAAGTCCAACACCTGTTTCATGGATAAATTTGGAATTTTCTAAGTTTTCAATGTGCTGATTCCAAATCTGATACCCATTTGTGGCGCAAATGAGCTGTTGGCATAATACAATCAGGGGCAGTCGCAGCCCTGGCCTTTGGGGTCCAACTTGGCAAAAGGCCCCTCAGTTGGTCTAAAAGGGGCCATCAGTCGGTGTGAGGGGTGCTACACTGATTTGAAAGGGTATTTTTACAACTGAGGCTTGGTTTTTAAACTTTTTATGGCTTTTAAACCCTATGGCTTATGTCGGTCTGAAAGAGGCCTTCAGACGGTCTGAGATGGTATTTTCAGGCATTAGGCATCCCAAGACAGATTGGCAGGGCCAAAACACACAGCATTTCAGGTTTCAATGAAAATCTGTTGTCATGGGTATTAACAGGGACGTAGAAACGTCACAAAGTGTGTGGGGGAGGGGGGCAGTGCAACTTTGATCTTGTATTGAGAGAAACCAAACTTTGATCTCATATTGAGAGAATGCAATATTTATTTGCAGATTCAGGCTCTTCCAGTCTTGGTGAACGTCTTGCCATACCAAAATCACAGACCAAAATAAAATATTTTAGGAAAACAAATTGCCTGAAAGTGCTCTCCCCTGTTACTACACCTATGCAGGTATATGAGGCGCTGAATCACGTTGTGGCAAGTTTCAGCTCCCTTGATGGAACAGTTACTGAGTTATCGCCACCGGCATTTCCGTGAGATCACAATGCAAGGCTTGCTTCTAAGCCAAAATGCTGCCACCGATTGACTGGTGTGGGTCATTTTGGGTCATTCTGATGTGGGTCATTTTGACTCTCCCTGAGGTTTTTTGGGGAATAGCAGGGAAAACAGTGGTGTACAGCGCCACCAAAATTGGCATGTGTCTTTGGGCATCAATTATCCACATATGGTGTATTTTTTTCCCTCAGTTCATCTCAGGTCAGGTCATCAGGTCACTTTGAGTTCTTACCTCCAAAAATAGTTGTGGTTGTGCCAAAGTCACAGGTTGATCAAGCTATTTGAAATTCACCGAAGTTAATCAGAGCAGTGGTATCAGCAATTAGTTTAACTCAGATATTTGTATATCAGTGACCAAAGGGCAGGTCAATTTTGTGACCTACCCATTACAAGTCAATGGAAAAGGATATAAATGCTTCCTATTCAGAGGATATGCAATACTAGATAATATCAAGGCCAATTCTTGCAGAATCATCTCATTTTAGTGCACTCTTGACCCAGGTGCAACTGTTGCTCAGTGACCTATGCAAGGTCAGTGAGGACATCTGAGGTCACTTGCACTTGTTTGCCAATGACTTTATAGAATGAATATAGAGACGTGCAACTCACATTACTGTGTTTGTCTTCCTGAGATGTCTCCCCATATGCAACATTACCTACTGGGTCCACAAATGACCTTGATCTGAGGTCAAATTTGGAACTTGACCCAATCTGGTCATTGTAAATACAGTTTGAAGTGCCTCAACGAGACAAACACGATGGCATTGAAATTATTGCCCTATCTTCATTAAGTAAAACAATGTGAACAAAAAACTTCTTGGAAGAAAATGCAGCATGACATTTGTTGACTGGAAATCTAAACTGTTAACATTAGCTAAAATGTGATTTTTCCCGTTTCTTCCTAGCTATCACAGTGCCCATATTTGGAGTTTCTGGAGCTAAGTCCTAAAGTTTGAAAATTTCACCTTTGTTGACCTCCGGTGATCTCAATTTTGACCTGAGCCAAAACATGACCAAAGGGACTTCAATTGGGCCCTCAGCATTTTTAAAAGGACCGCTGATTGACCTGAAATGGTCCTTTCCGAGCCTGAGAGGGTGTTGCTATGCCTGATGGGTCGTTAGCAGACATCTAAGAGCCTTATGACGGTCTGTGAATCCCTTTCTAGGCTTAAAAGAGCCCTCAGTCAGCCTGCATGGGCCGTCAAGCGGCGGCAGGGACTTTGCTGTTTTGAGAGGGTATTTTTTTCTTCAGAGAGCCCACTCTGAACTCCATTGGGTCCATCTGACCGCCATAGGTCCCGCTCTGACCCCCCAAGAGGGCCCACCCTGACATACACAGTTCTACCTCTGGCTTCCAGAGGGTACCATGTGGCTTCCAGGGAGCCCACACTGACCTCAGGGGGTCCACTCCTGCCTCCAGAGGGCCCACTCCTGCCTCCAGAGTGCCCACTCTCACCTCCGGAGTACCCACTCTGACCTCCGGAGGACCCACTCTAACCTCCGGAGGACCCACTCTGACCTCCGGAGGACCCACTCTGACCTCCGGAGGACCCACTCCGACCTCCGGAGGGCCCCCTGGCTTCCAGAGGGCCCCTCTGGATACTAGTGGACCTCCTCTGGCTTCCTTGAGCCCACCCTAACCTTCAGATGGCCCACTCTGGCCCACTCCAGTGGGCCCTCTCTGGCTTCCAGAGAACCCACTGACAGAGAGAGGCCCATTCTGACCCGTGAGGGCCCATTCTGGCTTTCAGAGGGCCCTTTGTCTTCCAGAGAGGGCTCCCTTTGCCTTCAGAGGGCTCCTTTGGCTTTCAGAAGGCCATCTCCGGCCTCCAGAGGGGCCTCTCCGGCCTCTCCAGCCACTCTGGCCTTCAGAAGGCCTTTCTGGCTTTACGACGGGCATTCTCGCTTTCAAACGGCCCACGCTGACCTCCAGAGGGCCCACTCCAGCATCAAGAGGTCCCCATGTGGCCTCCACCTCCAGAGGCCCCACTCCTGCCTCCACCTCCAGAGGTCCCACTCCTGCCTCCACCTCCAGAGGTCCCACTCCTGCCTCCAGAGGGCTAACTCTGACCTCCAGAGGCCCCTGACTTCCAGAGGGCTCCCTGCCTTCCAAAAGTCCCACTCTGTCCTCCAGAGGACCCACTCTGGTCTTCAGAGGGCCCACTCCTGCCTCTAGAGGGCCAACTGTGACCTCCAGTGGGCCCCTCTGGCTTCCAGAGGGCCTACTCTGAACTCCAGTGGGCCCATTTTGACCTGCAGAGAGCCCACTCTGGCTTTCAGAGGGACCCTTTGATCTTCAGAGGGCCCCTTTGTCCTTCAGAGGGCCGCTTTGGCCTTCAGAGGGGCCCTTTTGGCCTTCAGGGGCCCTCTCCGGCCTTCAGCGGGCCCTCGGGATACCATTGGGCCCCGGTGTCCTAGGCAGGGCTGCGGAATCGACATAATTTTAGCGACTCCGACTCCGGCCTGAAAAAAAATCGACTCCGTCTCCGACTCCAACTCCGACTCCGGCTTATATCCGTTCTCCAACCGCATGCTAGAAAACAATATCTGCAATGCCATCTTCTTTCTCCGTTTGTCTTTATTCTAAACAGTATTGAGAACAATGCTACGCCGCCCGAGCACGGACGCGGCGTGCCGGCCGCGTGTCCAGCCCAGTCGCGCTCGCTTGTAGGCGGTGAAACCCACGAAACGGGCACCGAGCGGCGAGCGCAGTCAGCCGCCACTGGCCCAGCTCGCAGCAGCTGGGCAGTCAGTGGGCTTCAGCCCCAGCTCGTTCCAGCTCGCCTTCGCTGGAGCCGCTGCTGCTCTCGGATCCTGCGCTGTCTTACAGCTAGCCAGTCAGTGCGCCGCTCTCCGCCGCCTCGCCTCCGACAACCAAGTCTACCAGTCAGCGGTGTGGATTTCCAGAAAATAATTGGGGGTGCTCTAGGGTGGATGTAAGGATCGTCCCATGCCCCTAAACGACTGAAATCGACCGAAAATTGGCATCTTTTCTGATTTGTAATGAAATCTAAACAACTTTTACAAAGTCAAGTTTGTTTTAAACATAGCTAAATGCACAAGCGAGTTCCATCCTTTGTGGTCATGCTACAGACACTGGCCACAGTGTTTGGCTGAGCACTTCAAAACTCGCAGGACGTAATCAAGCCATATATACCTACGACCCTACTATATCAGATTGTTGTTATATCGGTAACCTAAGGTCAGATCAGTTTCATGACCTACCATTATACAGGGTGTCCGGAACAAAAACATACTCTGGATTTTAGCTCGTGCTTCAATATGCACGTGTCAATTTTTTTTTATAAAAAAACTTGTCATGATTATAGCTGGGAACGTGGCAGAACCGATGAACACAGAAATAAGTCCTTTGAGATGTTTTTAATATTGCAAAGGTGTTTTGTGTGGAAGCCTATATTTCAGGGTGTGTTCCAGGGTGTCCGAAAAAAAGATACTGTGATTTTCCGTAATAATTTCGGTTATAAGCAAACAATATTACAAATTCGAGTATCGTTATATTCACCAGTTCATGGCAAAACAGATAAGCCATGACATTTGTACAGACACTGTCTCTGTCAGCCTCAAGGCGGAGGTAGCGTGGACACCCTATTCCCCGGACCTCAGTCCATTATATTTTTATTTATATTTTTTTTTTTCTGTGGGGAGACCGTGTTTACAAAGGTCAAGGACCGTGTTTACAAAGAAAAGTCCAGAACAACAGCAGATCTGAAGCGCGCCATCATCGCAGAAGTCGGCCGCATGCCCTCAGCGATGATCGACAAAGCTGTCGACCATCTGCAGACTGTGCGACTGCCTCAGCTGATCCGCCGGAAGGGGGCGCACATCGAGCATCTTCTGTAGGAGACTGTACTGTGAGCTGTGACTGACAGAAGAAGTATCTGTACAAATGTCATGCATTATCTGTTTTGCCATGAACTGGTGAATATAACGATACTCGATTTGTTTTTAATATTGTTAGTTTATAACCGAAATTATTACGGAAAATCACAGTATCTTTTTTCCGGACACCCTGGAACACACCCTGGAATGTAGGCTTCCACACAAAACGCCTTTTCAATATTAAAACAAATATTTAAAAGGACTTCTTTCTGTGTTCATCGGTTTTGCCACGCTCCAAGCTATAATCATGACAAGTTTCAAACAAATTGGCACGTGCATATTGAAGCACGAGCTAAAATCCAGAGTATGTTTTTTTTCCGGACACCATGTAAGTCAACGAGAAAATATAAAATTTGTTTTCGTGTCAGAGGATACGCATTAGATCAGAATAATGATTTTAAGATTATGCTATTATAGCTCATTCTTGATGACCCAAGTACAATTATTGCTAGTGACCCCTACAAGATCGAGTGAGGTCATCTGAGGTGACCAGCACTTCTTTGCCAATAACTATTGATAGCATAAAACGAACATAAGAACGTGATACCGGCACCGCTGTGTATGTCTCGTCGAGACGTGTCCGATATTGCGCAGCACGACATACCTGGTTCACCACATGTACTTAAATTACATTGACCTGAGGTCAAATTTTGAATTTGACTTCGGTAACCTGGTCACCATGGTATGATTCGAATCTCCTTGACGAAACAAGCATGATGACGTTAAAATGGGTGCCGTGTGACCATAAGTGTCGGTGCGTCCAAATCCCCAATCATCAGATGACGTTAACATTATTGTTTTTTTTTCTTTCTTTCTTTTTTGTTTAACCGCCACCCATTAATAGGTGACCAGGAGTGCCCCCGCCCTCGATCCCAACGACGCACGACACCTTAAGTTAACACCAGAGAACAAAATAGAAAATGTCGCGGCAGTCCCAGCTAAGAAATGGAAACAGACATAAAACAGCATATGAAGAGAGGTAGTTTGGGTGTTAGATGTGGTGATATAAAAGAAGGCGAAAAGTAGTCATTGTTGAAAACAGCAAATGACTGCCCCCCAACTACGTCCCAGGATATCATCCTCACTCATCCTCATCCAGGACAGGATGAGGATGGATTCATTCATTGTTAGTAAAGGGGATATCAGTCATACAGGGCGGAGGACAAATTCTGGTCTATTTTCGGTTTACTTGCTGGTACTTTGTGGACCCCACTCAGCTAAGCGTAGCTTGTTGCTGAGTAAGGATCCCAAAGCCAGCGCCAATCAATGGGTATATACCTAATGATATACCATATAATAATATGGTATTATATGGTAGGAAATGATAATGGATCGCCTGTGGATAATATGACAGGAAAGGTGATTACCTGATAGGTGATATATGACAGGAATGGTAATTATGATGTATAGGACAAATATGTAATCCGAGAATATCTCACATTGTTCTTTGGAATGAACATGAAAGGTGTTACAATCACGATGTATATGTACATCAGCATATTCTATATAGAAGCTCTATATTTATTCATGTAATGTGTTTAAACTCGTGAAATGTTGTTAAATACACTGATATTACTATCAGTTAAGTATTATAGTGCTGTCACTACCGCATTGTTTTCGTTATATTCCTCCAGAATTTGACGTTTGGTGATATTTTTTATAAGTTGCTTAGAACGGGGAATCGCATTAAGTTGTGGGAAAACAGATGATATTGAAGAGTTCCATAGACGTGGACCAAACCAAGCTATTGCACGGATGCGGTAAAGTTTCCTAGTAAATATTTTAATGAAGTGACGTGTTATTCTAGATCCACGATGGTTAGGCGGAGATAAATTGAAGAGAGATCTAATCAAGGTTGGAGCTTCTCGGATAATGACACTATGCATTCAAGAATGGACTGTTGTTTAGAAATATCTGTAAGTTTAAGTAGCTGAAGTTTAAGAAATATTGGGTTGGAGTGGGCAATCCTATGTTGATTGTCAATAATCCTAACTGCTTTCTTCTGAAGAATGAATAGTTTATTGAGTAATGTTTGCGCCGAATTTCCCCAAATAAGGCAGCAATAATTGAGATAGGGCATAACTATACTATTATACAATAATAACAGATATTTGCGGCCAAGGAAGGATCTTGATCGCTTTAGTATGCCAATATTTCGGCTAATTATGACAGTTATGTGATCAATGTGGCTCTTCCACTTTAGGTTTGTATCTATGTATACGCCAAGATACTTTACAGTCTCAGAGTGTTTGATAATGGCTTCATTCAAAATTACTTTAATCTTTACATCTTGATTACTACTATTATACAGTTTATAAAACGTCTTCCTAGTGTTCAAGGAAAGTTTATTTATCTGAAACCATTTGCAGAGCATTAGTAAATTTGAGTCTAGCATATTTTGTAGTTTTACTGCGTTATCGGCTTCAAAGAAAATTGTTGTATCGTCTGCATATAACAAAGTTGATGCCTGTTTGCAAACATTAGGAAGATCATTTATGTACAGAATAAAGAGCAGGGGTCCCAAAATAGATCCCTGTGGGACACCGATGTTTATTTTTTGCAAACTGGATTTTATATTGAGATATTCAACACACTGATATCGATCATTTAAATATGATTCAATTAAATTTTGAAATGTGTCCAAAAAGCCATATGCCCTGAGTTTGCTTAGTAGTATGCTATGATCCACCATGTCAAAAGCTTTTTTTAGGTCTAAGTATATCCCACATGTAATATTGTTGTGCTCAAATCCTTTTAGGACTTTATCTTGTAGGAGGAGCAGGGGCATATATGTTGAGTGGCCCTTTCTGAAACCGAACTGATTACAGCAAAGCATATCGTTATTTGAAATATGATCCATCATTCTATGATGTATAATTTTTTTCCAGAACTTTTGAAAGGTAGGGCAAGGTGCTAATTGGCCGGTAGTTGTTCATATTTGTATTATCTCCTGATTTAAAGATCGGTCTAACCACTGCAATTTTAAGTTTATTGGGAAATACCCCAGCTTGTAAGCAACAATTTACAAAATGGACAATGTGGTGAATGATGGAATTATAAGTAAGTTTAAACAATTTACCATTAATGTTGTCAACACCAGCCCCTACATTTTTCATGTTTGTAACAACCTTCATAAGTTCATCACTGTTTGTGAGCTCCACTTGATTTATTGTGTTATTACATGTATTTACAAACATTAAGGGGCTCTCAGAGCATGGCTCAATTGTACTTTGTAGTACTTTCCCCACAGAGCTGAAAAATTTGTTAAAGCTATTAGCTATTTCGTTTGGGCTATCAACTTCAATATCATTTTCATTCTTGAAGGAATTAGGTAAGCGCTTTGTATTGCTTTTACCTATTGCATGTTCATTAAGTATGTTCCACATTTTCTTTGCATTATTTCTGTTTGTTTCAAGTTGAGTTTCTATGTATTTCTTTTTGCACATCTTATAATCCCATTTAGGATGTTCCTATACTGATTATACTTTTTCTTGTTATTTGATGAAGGACGTTTTTGCTTCAAGGCAAATAGCTTTGATCGGTGAATGATGGATGAAAGGATTGCAGGAGATATCCATGGCTTAATTGCGCTATTTTTTCTATTCGTTTTATGCTGATAACTATACCGATTTTTGGTTGTTGAATAGGCATGTAAAAGAACATCACATGCTTCCTCTGGATCACTTATATTTTCAAAACCATCTAGTGCATGTATCAAGTCATTTGTGAACTGAGTAATTTTGCTGTATTCAAAATTGACTTTGGTTTCTCTTATGTTTTCATTGAGCACAATGTGTTTATTTAAAGTTGCAAATACTGGAAAATGGTCACTTGTATCATCAAATATTGTACCAGAATTTTGAACACAGCCCAGGTTGTTACAGAATATATTGTCAATGAGAGAAGCACAAGTGTCCTGAGCTCTAGTGGGCTTTGATATTAATGGCAGAAAACCAGACGATGCCAAGGTACTAAAAAAATATAAAGTTTAACTGTTATGGCACATGTTTAGAAGATCATAATTAAAGTCTCCACAAAGAAGTTGCCACTTGTTCATATGAGTTCATGATTTCCTCGCCCTTGGCCACATAATCTTCCCTATTCATGACGACTAGACCTTTGCATTTATCTGAGGGTTTCACCACTAGAACGCCTACATCAGGCTACCCTTTATCAGCGACAGGGTGGCGGCACAGGTGAAGAGCGTGGCAAGAAGCTCGGGTCTCCCAGTTGAAATAGCCTGGACCAACAGCAATACGTTGAAGAAGCGGCTCGTCAGGTCACGTCTGAAACCACTACCATGTCCCTCTGGACGTAGGCGCTGCCATTCGTGCCACGCGGGGCTGAAGAAGAAGTGTGGGACTAAAAATGTGGTCTATGAATTGACATGTAGTCACTGTGGGGATATGGGGGATACTAGCAGGCCAGTGAGACTGATATATAACGAACATCGGAGGGGTGGAATCAATGGGGAGGCGGATACACCACTCGGGGACCATGTCACTCAAAAACATCCGGAACTGAGTCCTAATGACACCACCTTGACTGCCAGAATCCTGCGTGTCTGCAGAGACGAAGCGGATAGGAGGATCGCTGAATCTATTTGCATCCGAGATGCGAGGCCTAAAATTAATGACAATACTACATCATGGCAACTTCTTCCACACTAGGTATTGTGGATAGCTACGCGGTACTTGTAAGATGTTTTAGAATGTATGTTGTATGCCTAAACCCAAGCTGCTTGCTGCTGTATGAATTGCATGTTGTGATTGAATGTGAATCGTGAGATGGATATTGGAACTGAGGGGTGGGATATGAAATAGTCACGGAGTGCATTATTTGAATTGTGTGGACATAGATAAGGCAATTGAGACGATTTCTGCATTGTGCGACTAGGTTTAGGGTTAACGACAGACGAAGAGCTGTGCTCGAAATATATCGGAATAATTTGCATTTTGTAATTTTTCAACTTTTAGAGTAATATTTGAGGATAGGGTCAATGGTGTCGATAGTACTCTCCACAAAGAAAGATAGTTTTGTTTTTGGTAGAGAGAAAATCAAGAGCAATCCCAAACTCATCATTGAAAATGCTATGGTTGAGGTTAGGAGGCCTATATAAAAGGAAAACAGTAATAAATAAAGTGCTACTCAATTGACACTCCAAAAGTAAAGATTCTGTACATTTAACAAGTTTGGGCATTTTCCTTATACTCTTTAAGCATTCATTTCTTGCATAAATCGCTACTCCTCCACCAACGCCCACATCTCGATTGTCAAAAAAACATGAGTAGCCTTCTAAACTTCTTTTTTCCTCTAACCCATCATGTAACCAAGTCTCTGAAACACATATGAAAGACCATCTACATTTTGTGAGGTGCAAGAATACCTGAAACTCTGAAAACTTATCATCAGATAACATGGACCTTGCATTCACACGAATAATGCTAAATTGGTGGGAAATGTGAGGTTCTTGACTGCTAACAGATTCATTTGGTAAGCTGAAATATTTACAATTTGTTCTAAGAGTTTCAAAAGTGTTTTGGGTCTGTGATAGGTCAGAAGGGCCAATTGTAGGGAATGGTGAAAACAATTTTGATCGAGAGTTTGTGGGTGGGCAGTGCTCTCACACAGGTTCATGTACTATTCCTACTTAATAAAGGAACAACTGTATGTAGCCTTGCTACAAGTTTTTTTTTAATAAATGTGATTATGCAATAAACTATATTGTTTTGTATAAGGATACAATATTCCCTTGGGGAAGCTCAGGGAATACATATATTACGTATTATGACAGTATTTTAATGATAATCAAATTGCATGGATACATACACCACCAAGAATCGTGATAAGTATGCAGTGTGTCCATACAATTCAATAATTACACAAAAAGGCAACACCATGTCAAGAAAAGAAGAAAAAAAACGCATATTTTAAATCACAATATTCAGTATTGAATTAAATATGAAAACAATAAAGCAAAGAAAAAAACCCTGTTTTCCAAGTTGTCACGTGACAATAAATGATGCCTGTATTGTAAATGTAACTTATGCGCTATATTTGCATACTATTTCCATGAATGGGAAAGGACTGAGAAATACTATCAGTACTTTGATTTTGTATTGTTGTATGGCTACTTATTCATCACACCATCACATAGAAGTATGTGAGTAAGATGTATTATGAGGCTCTGTTTTTGTTATATTTATGTGAATTGAGCTTCAGTTGACCTGAAACAGGAGCCAACAAACAAAAATGCTCACAACCAATCAATGACACTATAATGTGTGAAAATTATATGATGCTAGTCATTTGCATGATAATATCGCTCAACCAGTCACCTGGTAGATGAGGAGTATGCATGTGTCAGACTCAATATTGATCAAGATTGCATAAGCATGCATTTGTGTTGTATTTTCTACAAATTGCACCACCAGACTTGTCTCCTGCATGCTGCATAAGTACAATCATTAATTAATTTAGCAGATTCACAGGCCCTCCCAGAAGACCTTAGCAGGTCTAATCTGAATGAATCTGATCTGAATGATGTAGTTCTAGATGCTTAGGGGCTGGTCCAGGAGCAACTCCTTAAACTGGAACAAAACAGTCTACATATGAGTAGATAAATTGCTTAATTATGTTGCAAGTGTGAACCCTCCAGTCTCCAATATTAAAACAGATTAAAACAGCCTTTCTGCCAGGCTATGGTGTTTGTCAACACCCATACACCCATCCATTCCCAGATTCATTCCACATGAGTCCACACAGCTCCAATAGCACCCTGGCAGAGCTGGCGGACCCATGCCTGGAGGGTTCTGACTGATCAATGTGATCATTTACTTGAAAAATACCAGCTAAAGAGAGCTCCAGTAAAGGGACCAGACACCTGCATCGGTATATGGCATCCACCATATGTACATTTTGTCTTAGTATTATTATTCAATTATATGTAATTGTGTATCATTATGTAACTATATATGTATCATTATTTCAGTGGGCACCCAGGTCCTGAAAACTTAATGATGACCCTCTTTTTGTTTCTGAGCCTGTGGCAGGCAGCGATGCCTCCCTTCATGTTGACTTTTAGTTTCTCTTTGATGACTTTCATTGCTGTCTCTCTGGTTTCGCCAGGGGTTTCTCCTTCTTTACCTTCGGGGAATGCACCACCTAGAATCAGTGAGCTCTTCCTATTGTATTGCTCAACCTCGTCAAGGTTCCTATCTAGTTTTGTGAGCTCAGTCCACAGTTTTTTGTTTTCAGTTTTCAGGTTTTCTATCATCTCAGAACTTTGTTTGGGTCAGTTTTCAGCTTTGTTATCTCCTCTTGCATTGCAGCAGTTGCATTGCAGCATTGCAGCAGCAGTCTCCTTTCCTACAGCATCTGCCACCATCCTTTCAATAGCAGCCATGTCCATCCCTGAACTCCCCCTATTTTAATCAATAAATCAACTAAAGCAACCAAAGAAAAACCAAACACACAGCACCAAGAGCTCTAACACTAGAAAACTAACACAAAATCAATAATACTTTACCCTACCTAACTAACTTAACATACAACACAAAAAAGAACACTATACTCCCTGCACTAGTTTGCGCCAAAATCGTCGCGATCAGGTATCGGAGCTACACGTCCACACTGGGGCACGCCAGCCAAGGGAATGAAAATGCCCTTTCCCTTTCTTGCCCTTTCAAGAAAGGGCTTTAATGCCCTTTCTTCATTAGGCGGAAATCTACCGATAGATGAGTAAACTATAGGTTTTATTTTCCACTCATTTTCTTTCGATAGGGGTGTAAAGTGTAAAGGGGTGTAAAGTGCCTAGGCCGACGACTTTTCTAATAAACGTAAGTAATCGCCAATTGCCAAAAGGTCGACTGCGGGAGTCGGTAAGATTTTAGCGACTGACTCCGACTCCGACTCCGGCCAAAACTGCCGACTCCGACCGACTCCGACTCCGACTTCGACTCCGGCCAAAACTGCCGACTCCGACCTACTCCGATTCCGACTCCGACTCCGACTCCGCAGCCCTGGTCCTAGGATTGCAAAATTTGGATGGAAAACGACACCCTGTGGGTAATATTTTTCCACTCTTCTCTTCGAGTTTTACTGTGTGTTTTCCACTCCCTAAATCCAGGTGTATTGGATAACTATAACCCTAACACTGATATTACTAATGCTAATTTTAACCTGTGGATGAGAAGAGAAAAAAAAACAGGTTAGGGAAGTATAGTCACTTGTAATAGCTGATTCTTATGAGTGAGTTTTGGCAAAGCCTTGTACATCATATGGTCTTTTTAGGCTGAATTTTCCACTCTTTATGGTTATTTTTAGGCCGAATTTTGCACTCCGCACCCTGGTTTCAAAGCAATCCTAGGACCCTGTTGGGGCCCCCTATGACCTCCAGAGGGCCCCCTCTGACCTCCAGAAGGCCCACTCCGGCCTACATGGGGTCTGCTTTGGCCTCCAGAGGGACCTATCCTACCTCCGCAGGGCCCACTTTGGCCTCGAGAGGACTCGCTTCAGCCTCCAGGGGCCATTCTGGCATCCAGTTGGCCTTCTCTCTGACCTCTAAGAGGGCCCATTCTGACCTGGAGCCCAGGCGTGCCCACCTGTGCTCGAAGTTTTTTTTGGGGGGGGGAGGGAAAAATATGTTACCCCCCCCCCCATTGGCCTGGGGGGCATGGCCCGGATGCCCCCCCCCCCCCTGCGACCGCCTCTGAATATAATAGACCATAATCGAACCTGACCTAACCTTTACAGCAATTACGGTCGTAGGGACCAATGTTTATTGTTTAGAATGCTCCGCTCGCATTCACTCGCTGTACTACGACCCTACCGGGGGGCTATCCCCCCGGACCCCCCAGACCATCTCGTAGATAAAACCTAACCCTACGGCGTAATAGGTTGTCTGATGTATTTACGCTGCACGTAAGCGGGATGGAGTCGTGCGATTTTATCAGACCAATCAGTAGCCTCCAACTATCAGCTGGCGATAGTTCATGACAACATTGCGTCTGGTGCGGAGCAGGTGGCAAATCTGTATATTTGTATGCAGATCTGTAATATTTAAATTATTATACTGTAATGGTTTGTTTGCGCCAACAATGAGTAGGTATGATATTTGGAATCAGCACATGTAAAAGCTGCAATGTATCTTTAAAGGCGTTTTTTGATTGAGCTTACCGCAATTTGGAATGAATTTTGTCAGCTGCTAGTCCAAAATAAGGCATGGGTCCGATGACCGGGGTTTGGATGGTGTCGGCGAAATCGCGTGCTCTTTGATTTTCAGCATTTTAAAGCAACTCGTTGTATTGCCATCATCATTTGAGGGTGTCAGTGAACAGATAAATTGTAAATGTGTCGACTGTCTATTGATAGCTTAAGTTTTCAAATTCTATGTTTGAAATAACTCAAAGGTTGCAGTAAAGTCCCGATTGTGGTCGCGTCGTCCAAATCGTCCAAAGATTGGACTTTTACCCTATGGAAAATATTAAGAGTATGATTTTATTATGACTATGTTGTGGTACACTGCTGAGCATGGACATTTTCTCAAGCGTGCAAGCTGCAAAAGAGTATGCTATGTTCTATCATGCATCAGACTTGGCGATGATAGGGTGCCTTCTTGTTACTGCATCTAACTAGGCTGGTCTAGTCCCCAGCGGGCATCATTTCCTTCTTGGCTCTTCTGAGAGTTGAAACCCTACCCTGTCTGTGAAATGAATGTCTGCAACCTGAAGCATCATCATCGCAGAATTTGGAGCAGGGGGCAGCCCACTATAACTCCCTTGGCGCTAATATTAAAATCATGCAATGGCAAACTGCCGGACTGCGAAGTATGCATTTTCGATGCATTTTCGATGCATTTTCGATGAGATCTTGTCGGTGCGGGCCTGCCCTGGGTGGTGAGGATTTGGTGCAGATTTGGTGGGGTGCGGGGCGCGGACGTGCAGCGTTGCAGTAGGTGGTAGGTACCTATTTTGTGCTGTGGGCATTACAGTCAGCACTGCAATGCACAATATTAAAACAATGATCGCAAATCTCCACGTTTTATTGGCATTATTGCCACGCAAGATTACCGCCAAATATCTGATTCAATTTCCCGGTAAATATCAGAGGTTTGTGGGAAAAACCGATATGTAGATCTTTTATAAGAGTTTCCCTACGGATGGGGAGAAGTTGTATTTGCACGTAAAATTCTGTAAACATCTCAAACTCTGGTTTCAGGACCTTATTTGGCAAATGCTGTAAATAACAATTGGTGGTAGCCTGTAAAATTATGACATTGTTAACCCGCGACTTCCTGGGGGTATTTTTTGCACCCCCCTCCCGTTATTTTGCAATAACTCCTAAACGAACACCTGTATCGTCACCAAACTTGTAGTACCTTCTCTCACATCAATTCTACACATGTTGGCAAAAGGAAAAGTATGAGGTTATGATAGGTCAACCGGGAATGACGTCAGAGTGACGTCATATTCTTCGGTTTTTGTTGCAAAATAATGTTTTGCGGAAAACGCTGTCAAAGGTACGATGTTTGAGATAACCTCAATTGTCTTCAATCAAATTACTGACAATAGACCGGGCTATCAAACTGCTATCTCGGATTTTTGAGTTTTTTTTAATTCAACATTTTGAGATATCCAAATACATTTTGTTTTTAACAAAATTTTCAATAAAAATCAGAATTATCCAAAAACCGGAATATATGTGATCAAAACGTGTGCGGTGAATATGTGTACCAAATTTGAAGTTGATATCTTCAAAAATGACTGAGTTATGACCTTTAAATGACAAAAATCGACCACCTCACAGCATTACTATGCATAAAAAACGCATTTCCATTTTTGCTTTTTACTTCTATTTATATGGAACAAACAATGTTCTAAGGTCTTTTTACGCGTTCTAGACGAAAAACAAACCCATAAACATGTGTTACAACGCCTAATGACCGTAATCTGCAGTTTGACCTCGTGACCACGGATGACCTTGACCTGACCCAAGGTCATAAACAGCTTAGAAAGGTACTTAGAAGTGTCAGACACACGAATCATACCGATTTATCGACAGCTTATGCGTTTAATATCGCAATTTTGCGCGACAATTCCATCCATCGAGACCTTTTGACACGGTCAAACATTTTGTACTTGACCTGACCTGTGACGTCATCGGTGACCCCGAGGTCAACAATATTATGTTTCCCTCGATAAATTTCCCAGGGCTATCGAATGCCGCTTGAATTTTTACATTCGGTCCAGTAGTTCCGGAAATCCGAGGGGGTCAAAAAATAGCCCCCCCCCCAGTAAGTCGCGTTATGAAATATACCCCTGTAACTCGCGGGATAATATGGGAGGTTACGAAATTGACCTGACCTTAAGTCACCGATATCAAAATTCCGAGACGAACGAACTGTAAGTACTTATGCCCTCATGACATACTGCAAGTGTCAAACTGATCGGTGAGAAACTATGGCTTTGGCACAACAGCAAACATTTTTGGGTGTGGGGTCACTTGGCCTGGTCTGGTGACATGACCTGAGATGACCCGAGGTTATTTTTCTTTCAAAGTGTGCGCAATTGATGTCCTAACAGGTGTGCCAAACTCGGCGGTGCTGGGCGTCGCAGTTTTTTCGCTATCTGCGAAAAACCTGAAGGGGGGGGGGGGGGGCGGAAATCAACCCCCCCTGCAGTGCGCGGGTTAAGATAGCCGTCGGCGGGCGGTAACATAACAGTTGGCCAGGCGACGGCACTAGCCAGTACTGCTGGAGAGGCGGTGCCAAGTCCAACTGTCGTGACCGCACTAAACCGGCTCATACCGGTGTTGGCAGCTGGCTTACCTCCTCCACTGCCCGGCTAGTGACGTTATATGCCTCGTCCGAAGGTCGCTGCCAACACCGGCTTGAGCCGGTTTAGTGCGGTCACGACAGTTGGACTCGGTGTAATCTGCAGTTTGACCTTGTGACCTCGGATGACCTTGACCTGACCTAAGGTCATAAACAGCTTAGAAAGGTACTTAGAGGTGTCAGACACACGAATCATACCGATTTATCGACAGCTTATGCGTTTAATATCGCAATTTTGCGCGAAAATTCCATCTGATCGAGACCTTTTGACACGGTCAAACATTTTGTACTTGACCTGACCTGTGACGTCATCGGTGACCCCGAGGTCAACAATATTATGTTTCCTTCGATAAATTTCCCAGGGCTATCTAATGCCATTTTATTTTTTACATTCGGTCCAGTAGTTCCGGAGATCCGAGGGGGGGGGGGGGGGGGGGCAAAAAATAGCCCCCCCCCCCCCCCCCCCCCAGTAAGTCGCGTTATGAGTAAACAAACAAAATTTCTCCCGTATACTAATAAATGGCTTTTTAGGTGAAAAATATACCTACATAGAGGTATAAGGCAAGGCGATCCTGTCTCAGGATATCTCTTTAATATAGCTGTTCTGATCCTAGCAAAACAAATAGCAACTTCAAATAAACTAACGGGTATCCATCTTAGTGCTAACACAGAAATACGCATCAGTCAATATGCAGACGATACAATATTGTTCTTAGACAGTTCTGAGCGTTCCTTAATAGGGGCTTCAGAGGAGCTGGCAAAATTTTCTGCACAATCGGGACTTAAGCTCAATTGGGAGAAAACTTCATGTCTGGCACTCGGCTTACTAAACACATCAGAACATTATAATAATATCTTAGTGAATAAAATTAAATGGGTACATGAAATTAAAATTCTTGTAATATATTTTAAGCGTAGTATCAACAACATAAATGAAAACAATTTAGAAAGAAAGCTTATCCTTCTTGAGAACGAGATCGCACAGTGGAAGAGACGTCATATTACACCTCTTGGAAAAATAACGGTGATAAAATCGTTGCTGCTGTCCAAACTCGTACATCTTGTTATGGCTTTTTATATCTATTTAAAAATCAGCTGTTAAATTTTCAACCGGGAGACGTAATAAGGGAGCATTTATGGTTCTCAGACTACACAAAATTCAAAACATCTATTGTCAATCAATGGGATAATCGAGGACTAAGATTCATTGGAGATCTGTTTAATGATAAAAACGGCAACATACTAACACGAGAAGAAATCAAAGTACAATATCGAATATCAATGACATTTCTGTGCTATGCAACACTAATACGTAGCTTACCTCAAAGCGTCAGAAATGCAATACGCTTGCCTTTCGAGAGCCCGAATATCCCTTTCAAGTTACAATTGTTCCTCACTAAGCCAAATATCACAAAATGCTGCTATTCATTATTTATCGATGCATTGCGGAAAAAATGTGACATTACTGATAGAAACCGAACAAAAAAATGGGAACGCGATGTCGGCTTCCATCATGAAGGGAGTCTGTTGCACATTAAACAATCTACGAATTCAGTGTATTTACTTTATCTGCATTACAGAATAATAAGTAGAATAATAACAACTAATAAGTTCTTGCATACCATTCGAATATCCGACAATAGCACTTGCACATTTTGTACGCGTGATACCGAAACAATAATTCATCTTTTCTGGCAGTGTCCAGTTACTCAAACTTTTTTGCAAGATATCGATAGAAAGTTGCACACTCAATATCAGATACATTTTCACCACAACGTTCAGTCATGGTTCTTCCCACAAGAATCCATTACAAACACTCATAATCACTGTAGCTAAAGCAGTTATATATAGATCCCGCAACGCCGGTAAAAAACCTGAAACCACTCATATGATAAATTTATTAAAAATTGAAGCACAAAAAGAACAGCTTGCCAGCAGACTAAAAGACAAGATAGAGAGTTTTGAAAATAAATGGAAAACATTAAAGGTTATCCTCTCGTAATTAGTAAATTATGCAATGCGTTACGCACTCGTGGCTGACGCCAATGCACATGCACACACACACACAACACACACAACACACACAACACACACAACACACACAACACACACAACACACACAACACACACACACACACACACACACGCACACGCCTCATTTGCACATGTACTGGACTGCGATGTAAGCGAGAAGTGTATTGTCTAGACAGGCTACAGTGGTGTGTGCCAGAGTGAGGAGATGTGAGCCGTAGCGAGACGGCTGTATGATGTATGACCATGTGAGTGCGACAATGTGCAATGTTATTTGTATTGATGTGTTTGTTTTTGTGTGAATAAATTAGCCCTTCGGTGGGACAAACGAGAAAAAAAGTCGCGTTATGAAATACACCCCAGTAACTCGCGGGTTAATGGGAGACACGTTGTGTGTTCATGCATCCCGCATGAGCACAATCAATCACAATCGGATCGGTGTGCAAGTGAGTACCTATCCTTGCTCCATGACATATCTCATGTAGGTTTTGAAGCGGAAGGTGATGATTACTCGGGTGCTGGCTGGTGTGGGTTTCTGGCCTGCGTTGTGTGGGTTTCTGGCCTGCGTTGTGTGGGTTTCTGGCTGGTGTGGGTTTCTGGCCTGCGTTGTGTGGGTTTCTGGCTGGTGTGGGTTTCTGGTCTGCGTTGTGTGGGTTTCTGGCTGGTGTGGGTTTCTGGCCTGCGTTGTGTGGGTTTCATAATCATGTATTTCGGAAACATCCATACTGCATGGGTTTTCAGTATTCCACGTCGGTCACATATAAGAGGCGAACGACATACCATGCTAAAACAATACACTGAATATAAAGCCATACGCTAAATAAAAGACGACCGCAGCAGGTACTGGTACATTGGTACAAACTGAGCCTAACATCTAACATCATCCATTCAGCCTTTTTTAAACACTGAGAAGCTCGGTGAGCATCTGACGCGTATGGGCAGTTCGTTCCACGCTCGAGTCGCGCGACTCAGGAAGGAACGCCCGCGCAAACTCAGTCCGCACACGTGGAATCTGCAGTTGTCCATCACTGGATGCTCTAGTGCTACGACTGGAGGACATCAGCGCGGTGTGTGATATGCCGGCGAATTAGGTCGGGAGCATAGCTGCTGTGCAGCAGTTTGAACATGATATGGAGGTCACGTTCACATATCAGCTCCTCCACTTTGAGCCATCTGAGTTTCCTGAGTGACGCAGTCACTCGATCGCGGCGACCCAAGTCCATCACAATACGGACACCGAAATTCATGCACTTCTGCAGACGCTTCTGTTGCGTGACCGTACAGCCTCCCCAAACCGACATGCAGTACCTTATATGGGGGAAAACCAGCGCCTCTACGAGCAGCTGCCTAGTTTGGCGCGGCATACGGCGTCGTATTCTGGCTAGTCCGATCAGCACTACAGTAGGCATCGTCGCATGATGGTCGAAATATGTTTGTCCCAGGCCAGCGCTGCGTCCACGGTGACACCCAGAACCTTCACTGATTGAGCAGGGGTGATTTCGGAGTTTCCAAAATAATAGAAAAGTTCGGTTTCAATGTTTAAACGTCGTGATTTGAGGATCATCATTTCCGTCTTTTGAAGGGTTAATCTTTAACCTGTTCTGAGTAAACCAGTTTAGTGCTATAGTCATATTGTTTTCAACGCGCTCCTTTAGGTCCGAAAGGTTTCGTGGGATGTCAGAGTCGAGAACTGGGCGTCATCCGCGTACATCACAGTTTTACCATGCGGTACATGTTGTGGCATATCGTTCGTGAACAGCAGAAACAGCACGGGTCCCAGTATGGAGCCCTGCACTACACCGTGGGACACTGTTAGTTCTCTGCTGGAGCCACCCCTGATTGACTGGGTTCGCCCGCCGAGCCATGCACGAAACCACCTCTGATCTATCCCGTACCACCCCAGCTTCTCCAGGAGACGGCATGCTCGACACTGTCGAACGCCTTGGAAGTGTCCGCCAGTGACGAGTGACGTCACGCGTCCACTGTCAATGTTGTCAGTGACGTATGTGACAGTATCGAGCAGGGCCGCCTCGGTGGAGAGACCGGGGCGAAAACCATACTGTTCTGAGCACAGGATGTTGTGACTCATGAGATAGTCCATGAGTTGTGAGCACACAACGCGTTCACAGAGCTTTGACACGACAGGCAATATCGATATGGGCCTATAGTTGCTCGGATCATGCACGTCACCACCCTTGTGCAGAGGAACAACGATAGCGGCTCGCCATGCCGAAGGCAGCTCACAGCGCGTTATAACAGCTGTTGATTACATGCAAAATGTGAGGCCCCCACAACACTGAATGTCATTCGAATCATGGAGATGATAATACCGTCAGCTCCACTCGCTTTGGAGGCTCTCATGCGCTGCAGGACCGCGGACAGCTCGGGCAGAGTCGCTGGCCGCGGGCTGAATGCTCCACTGCAGACTCGCGGCGGGCGAGGGTGGAGCGTCTCCCCGGTGTCCGACGCTGCCAGGCTGTCCGCCACGGTAGAGCCGATGGTAGCGAAATGTTGGTTTAGCCGGTCAAACCATCCTGCTTGCTGGCTTGTTGGACCGTCGGATCTCTGTTCAGATTTTTTTGACGAAACAAGGAATCGGCGGATGTCACGCCAGTGGTGGATTTAGAGTGTCCTAATGGATGAGAGAAAATACTCGGAGCACGCACGGTGTTGGGCTGTCTTCACCGCGTTTCGACGGATGCGAAACTCGCTGCTCTGTCTCATCGCACGGCGTCCGCTCCTTGTCTTCCCGTGCTCTGTCTCGCGCCTTCATGGCCTCCTTCACACCGTCGTCGTACAGCCACGGCTGTGACTTGTGCCGCACCTTGATCTCCTTGAGCGGCATGTGACGGTCGATGACCGGGTCCCCACACAGCTCTCCATGCAGACCATTTATCAGCCGTGGTCGGTGCCTGGTATAAGGCTGACCAGTCAGCTACGAGCAGGTCCAGACAGAGCGCGTCCTGATTTAGGTCCCGCGTGGAACGTACGGTGATGGTCCTCGGATGATAACGAGGTCTTCATGCCGTTGACGGAAGCGGTGATCAGGTCATGATCGCTGATACTGCACGCGATCACACGTGCGTCCATGGCAAGGTCTGGATGATGGGTTCTGGCTGGTGTGGGTTTCTGGCCTGTGTGGTGCAGGTTGGTGCAGACTTTCACTTTATGATGGTGCCCCTCGTCGACTTCCGTGCTAAACCTTGCAGTCTGGGCTAACGGGGGGGGGGGGGGGGGGCTAGGGCGATCCTGGTGTCCGCCCCCCCCCCCCCCCCAAGATTCCGCCCCAGGGCCACTGGGGCGGATCACGGGGGCGGTATACGGGAACAAATCCTATCTTGTGGCCGAGTCTAGACAGGGGCTGTGAGTAATAGTAGTATAGTGTGTAGTAGTAGATAGTAGATGTATAGTAAGTAGTAGAGTATAGTAGACGTGAGTGTGTATAGAGTAGTAGATAGTAGTATAGTGATACGTGGTGTATAGTAGAGTGTAGTAGTAGTGAGTGTAGTAGTGTGTGTCGTAGTGTCGACTCGTGGTGTGTGTTCCGTGTGTGTTACGCTAGCTGTGTCGTGTCGTAGTGTCCAGTGACGCTGTCGGACGTGGCTGAGACGACTGGCAAGAGTCACAGTCGCGTGTGTGTGTCGTCGTGTGTGTGCTGTGCGTTGTTCGTTGAGTCGTGTCCGTTCAGCAGTGTCGTCGAGTGTCGACGTCGCTGTCAGTGAGTGTAGTCGTGTCGTGTCGTCCCCGGTGTGTGGCTGTGTCCGTGTCACGTGGTAGTGGCTGTCCGTGTAGTGTGTGTGCTGTGTGTGAGTCAGTGTGTGTGTAGTGTGCTAGTGTAAGAGTTGGTGATGTGAGAGTAGGTGTGTGTCGTGACGTCGTCGTCACAGCCTAGCTCGTCGTCCGTGTGTGTGTCGTCGTGAGCTGTGCTGTGTGTGTGTAGTGACCCTCACCACACGACACAGTGTAGTGAGTGTGTAGTGAGTGTCGTGTGTGTCGACGCTTATTGTCTTTAGACGGACGACACACCACACTACGACTCTCACTACTCATTTCATACTATCACCCAGTATACGATACATTTACTATTCATATATATGTATGTACTGTACTGTATGTATACTATGTCATGTCATGTATACATACACTACATTGACTATGACTTCGATGAATGTATGTCTGTATGTATTATGTATGTATGATGTATGTATGTATGTTGTATGTATGAATAGTATACTTGTATGTCTGTACTGTATTACAGTACTGTATGTATGTAATGTATGTATGTTAGTATGTATGTATTTATTATGTATGTATGACAGTACTGTATGTATCGTACTGTAAGACTGTACTGTTGTACGTATGTATGTATGTAGTATGTATGTATGCTTGTATATGTATGTTGTATGTATGTATGTATGTATGTATGTATGTATGTATGTATGTATGTATGATGTATGTATGTATGTATGTATGTCTGTATACTATGTACTGTAGTACTTACTGTCATGTCATGTCATGTATGTATGTATGTAGTATGTATGTATGTATACGAGTACCGTATACGTGTACGTAGTACGCTAGTACCGTGACCGTGATACCGTGTACCGTGTACCGAGTACCGTGACGTGTACCGTGTACGTGTACCTGTGACCGAGTACGTGTACCGTGTACCGTGTCCGTGTACCGTGTACGTGTACGTTGTCCGTGTACGTGTACGTGTACGTGTACGTGTACGTGTACGTGTACGTGTACGTGTACGTGTACGTTGTACGTGTACGTGTACGTGTACGTGTACGTGTACGTGTACGTGTACGTGTACGTGTACGTGTACGTGTAACGTGTACGTGTACGTGTACGTGTACGTGTACGTGTGACCGTGTACGTGTACGTGTACGTGTACGTGTACGTGTACGTGTACGTGTACGTGTACGTATACTATTATATATTACTATATATATATATATATAATATATATATATATATATATATATATATATATATATATTTATATTATAATATGTATATATATAATATATATATATATATATATATATATATATATATTATGATTCCATGATTAATATATATGCTTTCTTCCCAGACAGCTTTTGTGTGTGCATTAATGAATAGTTACGACTACAATATAGTTAATTGTGATAAACTAATCTATGCAGCATTGTACTTTCTAATTGTATATGTACTTTCCAGGTTCATGCTTAGAAGATGGCAAACATCCTAGCCATTGTTGCAGCTGGTTTAGCTGCCTTGGCAATCACAATCAACTTTTCTCTTCACAAGATAGAGGAGGTCATTGTGGGAGTGTACTTCAGGGTAAGGATCTTTTCCATTTGTATTGTAAAACTATTTCACACAAGTGTACATGGGTTTGCAAATGTTGCCTGTTCACTAATAGGCAGTAGCCAGTAGGCACAGTAAATTAAAAGCCAGTAGGCAGCAAACCTAAACATTAACTCAGAATACATGTTTGCTGGCTAGACTAGTACCTGCTGTTACAGGTTCATTGGTGTGACTTCGCCAGTACTGAGGCATGACGTCACTGATGCTGATGTGTAATGCCACCGTTGTGGTGAGGTGTGACGTCACCAGTGTGGTGAGATGTGACGTCACCAGTGTGGTGAGGTGTGACGCCACCAGTGTGGTGAGATGTGACGCCACCAGTGTGGTGAGATGTGACGCCACCAGTGTGGTGAGATGTGACGTCACCAGTGTGGTGAGATGTGACGCCACCAGTGTGGAGAGATGTGACGTCACCAGTGTGGTGAGATGTGACGCCACCAGTGTGGTGAGATGTGACGTCACCAGTGTGGTGAGATGTGACGTCACCAGTGTGGTGAGATGTGACGCCACCAGTGTGGTGAGATGTGACGTCACCAGTGTGGTGAGATGTGACGCCACCAGTGTGGTGAGATGTGACGTCACCGGTGTGGTGAGATGTGACGCCACCAGTGTGGTGAGATGTGACGTCACCAGTGTGGTGAGGTGTGACGTCACCAGTGCTGAAATGTGACAGTCACCACTCTGACCTGACCTTGATCGGGACAGGGAGGCGCACTGCTGCAGCAGACCAGTCAGCCCGGCTATCATATGATGACACCCTCATCACCATGTACAGATCGGTCCAGGTCAGTGGTGGTTGACATTAGAGGTGCAAATCGTAGTCCCTGTTAGAGGTGCACCTTGTAGTGTCATCAATATGGATGTGAGTTGTAGTCCCCATTAGAGATACAAGTTGTAGTCCCTGTTGAGGTGCAAATCGCAGCCCCGGTGAGCCCAGTGCTGCATGAGTAAAGGGTAAGTGTTAGAGATACAAGTTGTAGTCCCTGTTAGAGGTGCAAATCGCAGCCCCGGTGAGCCCAGTGCTGCTGTAAACTTTGTAAGTGTGACATGACCTACCCAGTACCACGGCTGTAAACTTTGTAAGTGTGACATGACCTACCCTGTACCCGGTTGTAAACTTTGTATGAGTGACATGACCTACCGGTACCCGGCTGTAAACTGGTAAGTGTGACATGACCTAACCTGTACCTGGCTGTAAACTTTGTAAGCTTGACATGACCTAAGTCCTAACCTGTACCCGGCTGTTATCTTTGTAAGCGTGACATGACCTAAGTCCTAACCTGTACCCGGCTGTAAACTTTGTAAGCGTACATGACCTAAGTCCTAACCGGTACCCGGCTGTAAACTTTGTAAGCGTGACATGACCTAACCTGTACCCGGCTGTAAACTTTGTAAGTGTGACATGACCTAACCTGTACCCAGCTGTAAACTTTGTAAGTGTGACATGCCCTAACCTGTACCTGGCTGTAAACTTTGTAAGTGTGACATGACCTAACCTGTACCCGGCTGTAAACTTTGTAAGTGTGGTGACATGACCTAAGTCCTAACCTGTACCCGGCTGTAACCTTTGTAGGTGTGACATGACCTACCCGGTACCCGGCTGTAAACTTTGTAAGCGTGACATGACCTAACCTGTACCCGGCTGTAAACTTTGTAAGTGTGACATGACCTACCCTGTACCCAGTTGTAAACTTTGTAAGAGTGACATGACCTACCCGGTACCCGGCTGTAAACTTTGTAAGCTTGACATGACCTAAGTCCTAACCTGTACCCGGCTGTAAACTTTGTAAGCGTGACATGACCTAACCTGTACCCGGCTGTAAACTTTGTAAGTGTGACATGACCTAACCTGTACCCGGCTGTAAACTTTGTAAGCTTGACATGACCTAAGTCCTAACCTGTACCCGGCTGTAAACTTTGTAAGCGTGACATGACCTAACCTGTACCCGGCTGTAAACTTTGTAAGTGTGACATGACCTAAGTCCTAACCTGTACCCGGCTGTTATCTTTGTAAGCGTGACATGACCTAACCTGTACCCGGCTGTAAACTTTGTAAGTGTGACATGACCTAAGTCCTAACCTGTACCCGGCTGTAACCTTTGTAAGCGTGACATGACCTAACCTGTACCCGGCTGTAAACTTTGTAAGTGTGACATGACCTAACCTGTATCCGGCTGTAAACTTTGTAAGCGTGACATGACCTACCCGGTACCCGGCTGTAAACTTTGTAAGTGCGACATGACCTAACCTGTACCCGGCTGTAAACTTTGTAAGTGTGACATGACCTAAGCCCTAACCTGTACCCGGCTGTCTTTAGGTAACCCTACAGACAGACGAAGTGACGAACGTACCTTGTGGCACATCCGGAGGCGTGATGATCTACATTGACCGGATAGAGGTGGTCAACTGGCTCTCCCCTGATGCAGGTCAGTACTGACGGGAGATAGAGGTGGTAAAATGGGTAACTGATCTCTGGTCTCGCTCGGTCTCGCTCCGCTCTGGTCTCGCTCATGATCAGTTATGGCCATGTTGTAAATCATATAATTAGGGGACAATGCACATAATATGCATGCTTACCACTCTTTCCTAGGCGTGGAGGTACATCTCCCGCTTCCAGTGTCCATCGAGTCTGCTCTTGAATAGGCTGAGAGTATCAGCGGTGACTATGTTCTCTGACAGGACATTCCAGTCGTTGATCGATCTGATGCTCCAGTGGTTTGTCCTTATCCTGGTTTGAGTATGAGGCTTCGCGATCTTGAGTGGATGTCCCCTGGTGGTTCTGGGAATCGGTTCCTGGAAGAACGCTTCACGAGGCACGTCCAGCTGGCCGTGCATCACCTGGTAGACGAGGATGACGTCCCCCTGCGCCTCCGGTACTGCAGCGATGGCATGCGTAGTGCTTCCAGGCGCTCTCCATAGGGCAGCAGCTGGCGCACCTCTGGTATCAGCCGCGTTGGTTGACTCTGCACCCTCTCGACGAGTCGCTGATCTTCCTTCCAGACGCTCTCCGTAGGGCAGCAGCTGGCGCACCTCTGGTATCAGCTGCGTTGCTCGACGCTGCACCCGCTCGACGAGTCGCTGATCTTCCTTCCAGGCGCTCTCCATAGGGCAGCAGCTGGCGCACCTCTGGTATCAGCTGCGTTGCTCGACGCTGCACCCTCTCGACGAGTCGCTGATCTTCCTTGTTGTGCGGGCCCCAGACAGCGTTGCCGTATTCTAGATGAGCCCGGACCAGAGTTTTGTACAGCAGCGGCAGCGTCTGTGCATCAATGGTCTAGAAGGAGTAGAGACACACTTATGTGTATCAATGCAACGGAAAGTGGCAATACTCTGAAGCTAAACTAACATCTGCCATATGCATGCAAGTCGTCTTGTGCCTTCCTTGCTGGATTGATGCAGCTGCGTGCTGTCTGAATTTGACATCGTTAATGACCAGACCCTGCCGCTCCACAGTGCACAGCATTGTGAAAAACTACACAGCCGACTACGACAGAGCCCTCATCTTCCACAAGATTCACCACGAGCTCAACCAGTTCTGTTCTGCCCATACACTCCAGGAGGTAGGTTCACAGCTGCCAGTTCTGCTCCACAAGAGATGGCATACACTCCAGGAGGTAGGTTCGCAGCTGCCAGTTCGGCCCCACAAGAGATGGCATACACTCCAGGAGGTAGGTTCACAGCTGCCAGTTCGGCCCCACAAGAGATGGCATACACTCCAGGAGGTAGGTTCAGAGCTGCCAGTTCGGCCCCACAAGAGATGGCATACACTCCAGGAGGTAGGTTCGCAGCTGCCAGTTCGGCCCCACAAGAGATGGCATACACTCCAGGAGGTAGGTTCGCAGCTGCCAGTTCTGCTCCACAAGAGATGGCATACACTCCAGGAGGTAGGTTCACAGCTGCCAGTTCTGCTCCACAAGAGATGGCATACACTCCAGGAGGTAGGTTCGCAGCTGCCAGTTCTGCTCCACAAGAGCTGGGGTTTCAGCCAGTTCTGTTTCATTGGAGATGGGTTCTCACTTCTCATCCAGTTGTGTTTCGCTCATATACCACACCCCAGGACGGTGCAGATTGTACCCCAGTTGCGTTTGGTTTTCACCAACATCTGTGTAGGTGTATCTTAACCCGAGTAAGCCAAATAACTCGTCTTTCCACCTGTATGGTTGTATAATGTACATTGACCTGTGACCTGTATGGATATTGACCTGTGTCCTCCCGTGTAGGTGTATATTGACCTGTTTGACCGGATCGATGAGAACTTGAAGGCGGCGCTTCAGCTGGACCTTACGGAAATGGCGCCGGGACTTACCATACACGGGGTACGCGTCACCAAGCCTAAAATCCCGGAGTCGATCAGGAAGAACTACGAGCTCATGTGAGTATTTCTGGAATGGTGGAGAGTGGGAGGGGAGGAAGCGGGCTGTAAAGGGGAAATGGAGTGGGGTGGGAGTAGGGTGTAAATTGGGAAATTGGGTGGGGTGGGAGTAGGGTGTAAAGGGTGCAATGGAGTGGGGTGGGAGAAGGGTGTAAAGGGGGTAATTGAGTGGGGTGGGAGTAGGGTGTAAAGGGGGAAATGGAGTGGGGTGGGAGAAGGGTGTAAAGGGGGCAATGGAGTGGGGTGGGAGTAGAGTGTACAGGGGGCAATGGAGTGGGGTGGGAGTAGGGTGTAATTGGGTGGTGCTGGGGTGGAGAGGGAATTGGGGTCTGAGTGGAGTGTAAGGGGTAATCAAGTGATGCTGGTATGGTGGGAGGAATGGAATCAGATTGGGATGCAAAGCAATGGGCGACCTATTGACTGACACCAGGCAAAGGAGAATCAGCATTGTATGTGCATTATTGGCTATACTGTTTGTAACACGTCGCTGGGATGTCTATTGGGTATATATACCTACCTATCTATCTATCAGGCGGCTATTACAGGCAGAGTATCTATCTGGCAGATATTCTGTAGCATGTGTGCGCTGACAGTGTGATGTATGTAGGGGTAAGACAGACTATCGTCTGTTTGGTGCAAGCACAGACCCGCAAAACAACAAAGTCGGCTGAATATTGACACACTTTCTGATGTTAAAATCCGAATCATATTTACACAGGGAAATTGTTTGTTAATCAGTTCTTAATGCGCAAAAAAACAAAATCAGATGTCTTCTCTGGAACTTAGTCCGACTTCCTTGGCTTCAGCCACTCCAAACTCAAACTAACGTGTTTGATCTTTGTGGATCCGCCAGCAGTTGTTAACGGCATTATATAACCGGGACATATGCCCCCCCCCCCCACCACCACCACCACCACCACCACCACCACCACCACCACCACCACCACCACCACCACCACCACCACCACCACCACCACCACCACCACCACCACCACCACCACCACCACCACCACCACCACCACCACCACCACCACCACCACCACCACCACCACCACCACCACCACCACCACCACCACCACCACCACCACCACCACCACCACCACCACCACCACCACCACCACCACCACCACCACCACCACCACCACCACCACCACCGCTGGGTCCACCAGTGGCCCTCGGCTGACGTGCCTCGCTGTCCAACTTCAGGGAGGCGGAGAAGACGAAGCTGCTGATCTCGGTCCAGCGACAGCGGGTGGTGGAGAAGGACTCCGAGACAGAACGGAAGAAGGCCGTCATCGAGGCCGAGAAGAACTCCGAAGTGGCCAAGATCCGATTCCTGCAGAAGATCATGGAGAAGGAGTCTCTACAGAGGATATCCACCATTGAAGGTCAGGAGGTCGTATGGGGGGAGGGGACAAAGCCGTCTTATGTTGGCACTGGGGTGTTTCTCTGTCATAGTAAATGCAAATATGCGTTTGTATCAGTGGAAGAGCCTCTCTGTCTGAATATCAACCTCTCTTTCTCTGCCAGCTTATAACGTAGCAGTTGTAGCGCCCTTTAGCCCAAATCATCACCATTATCATCTTATGTCTGTCTCGGTCGGTCGGTCGGTAGGTCGTTCACATCTCGGGATCTAAAGTACTCCCGACTGTCTGCGTCAATCTATGAAGCTGTGAAAAGTTTCTGGCCAGCATGGGACTCGAACCCATAACCCTATCGTTTGGAACTTTCTAACCAACTGATCCACCCGGAGACCCGTTTACGTTTACCTAAACCTAAACAGCATTTAACTAGCTGATCGCTGGCTATATCTGTTCCGAATCGCCGGTCAGCTGACCTGTCACGTGACCGGTGAGACTGGGTCGGCTGACCTGGCACGTGAACGGTCAGACTGGGTCAGCTGACCTGTCACGTGACCGGTCAGACCGGGTCAGCTGACCTGTCACGTGACCGGTCAGACTGGGTCAGCTGACCTGTCACGTGACCGGTGAGACTGGGTCAGCTGACCTGTCACGTGACCGGTCAGACCGGGTCAGCTGACCTGTCACGTGACCGGTCAGACCGGGTCAGCTGACCTGTCACGTGACCGGTCAGACCGGGTCAGCTGACCTGTCACGTGACCGGTGAGACTGGGCCGGCTGACTTGTCACGTGACCGGTCAGACTGGGTCAGCTGACCTGTCACGTGACCGGTCAGACCGGGTCAGCTGACCTGTCACGTGACCGGTCAGACTGGGTCAGCTGACCTGTCACGTGACCGGTCAGACTGGGCCGGCTGACCTGTCACGTGACCGGTCAGACTGGGTCAGCGCCGGCCGGCTGACCTGTCACGTGACCGGCGAGACTGGGTCAGCTGACCTGTCACGTGACCGGTCAGACTGGGTCAGCTGACCTGTCACGTGACCGGTGAGACCGGGTCAGCTGACCTGTCACGTGACCGGTCAGACTGGGTCAGCTGACCTGTCACGTGACCGGTCAGACCGGGTCAGCTGACCTGTCACGTGACCGGTCAGACTGGGTCAGCTGACCTGGCACGTGACCGGTCAGACTGGGTCAGCTGACCTGTCACGTGACCGGTCAGACTGGGTCAGCTGACCTGTCACGTGACCGGTCAGACTGGGTCAGCTGACCTGTCACGTGACCGGTCAGACCGGGTCAGCTGACCTGTCACGTGACCGGTCAGACTGGTCAGCTGACCTGTCACGTGACCAGTCAGACTGGGTCAGCTGACCTGTCACGTGACCGGTGAGACTGGGTCAGCTGACCTGTCACGTGACCGGTGAGACTGGGTCAGCTGACCTGTCACGTGACCGGTCAGACCGGGTCAGCTGACCTGTCACGTGACCGGTCAGACTGGGTCAGCTGACCTGTCACGTGACCGGTCAGACCGGGTCAGCTGACCTGGCACGTGACCGGTCAGACTGGGTCAGCTGACCTGGCACGTGACCGGTGAGACTGGGCCGGCTGACCTGTCACGTGACCGGTGAGACTGGGTCAGCTGACCTGTCACGTGACCGGTCAGACCGGGTCAGCTGACCTGTCACGTGACCGGTCAGACTGGGTCAGCTGACCTGTCACGTGACCGGTGAGACTGGGTCAGCTGACCTGTCACGTGACCGGTGAGACTGGGTCAGCTGACCTGTCACGTGACCGGTGAGACTGGGTCAGCTAACCTGTCACGTGACCGGTCAGACTGGGTCAGCTGACTTGCCACGTGACCGGTGAGACTGGGTCGGCTGACCTGTCACGTGACCTTTGAGACTTGGTCGGTGCCGGACGGCCGGGGTCTGCTGACTGCTAGTGCCAAGTGCGTGTGGAATCATGAACAGGGTCCTGCTATTAAAGAGTTGGGGACTGTGACTTTAAGCTTTACGAGATAGGTAGGTATCGAATGCTTGGGGCATGACGAGAACATGAATTATACGTGATAGACATCCTATCAGGACAGTTCATTTGCAATGGGTTGGAATAAACCTATTTGTGAGTTATCCACCGGGGGAAAAAAGACAAATCGATTGGTTTCGGGTTCACGGCTTAGGAAGTTAGCGAGTTGACGAGTCAAAGGCTTAATGGTTTAGTGTGTTAGCGAGCCAAGTTTGCTCACACAAATGTCATTGCGTTAACGGAATATCGAGTGAACGGGTCAACCCTACTCTAGGACATAGAGCTTCCACTGTGCATTTACTAGATAAAATAACAATAAAAACATTGATATGAAGTAGCCTTTGTTATTTTGGTAAAAATTGTCAAGATTATCTGTAGTTAACATTCATGGCTGAGGGCAGTGCTTTAACCCTATTTGTAACAGGGGGGGGGGGGGCGGATTCCGCCCCCCCCCCCCCTCATGTTTTTCGCAGATATCTCCAGAACGGCTGGGTGCAGGGACATTAAATTTTCGGACTTTTCATAGAATTGAATACCGCATTTGGAGTCAAAATTTTGAGTTTTTAACCTGAACAGAGGCGGTTCCAGGGCCCAGTTTTTGGTGGGTTCGGAGGCGAAATTTGGCGATAATACGGAAATGCGATCTTCACGGTTTCTTTCTAACTGCATCAAGTATAAATGAGTTACATCGGTTTACGGTGATTGCAACAAGTGCAAATTAGTTAATGTTAATGAAATATCATAAAAATTGCATGGCAGAGGCGGTTTCAGGGGCTTGAAAAAGGGGGGGGGGTGGGGTTCCAGGAAGTTTTCAATGCTTGGCGGGAAGCCAATAGAGCGATGTAAGGGGCATTTGTAGCTATCAAGATGTAAAAGATAGCTTCTGCTTCCATTATTTGCATAATTTATTACATATAGAGTTTCAGGGGCGTGTTCAGGAACATGAAAAGGGGGGGGGGGTGACTGGCATGGATATGACGATATGCCAGCGATAACGGCGCAATAGACGTTTAGCTTATAATGATATATGCTCATATGAGGTCAGAAAAGGGAATAAAGTCATTTTTGGTAGAGGCGCGCTCAGGAATGGAAGAAAGGGGGTCATATTATTGCAAGGAAACTAAGAGGCATGGGCGTACAATGACATGACATACTGCAGTTTTCGGATGAGACACGCACCACAGGCTACTCTACGAACGATTATAAGATAATAGGCGAGTCCAGGTAGGGTAAAAAGGGGGGTAAGCAATGTCAATTGAAGTTGTAAGTGAAATAGTCACTGTTGACTAGTTAGTATCATAATAGCGGATAATATACTTTTCAAAAGGTCTTGCGCCGCCCAAGTTTGGATCCTGGATACGCCTATGATGAAGTGCAACATGCAAAAAGGAACTATCTACGATTGGTAACATATTTATAGTGCTGGGTAGCAACTTGTCTGCGGTTAATATTTTTTTCCCAATTTACCTCCCTTTTTCACTAACCTGGTACCGCCTACGGCAAAAAATATGATGTATAACCGTTTTGTCTAATGTCAATCACATACCATTTCATTTATAAAAAAGGTTTTATTACGCATATACTTCACCCCCATATTGAGTGACCTGCACACGCCTATGATTTTTGAATTTTCAAACGTCACCGTCATATATCAATATCCAATTCAATCTCTATCGATTCCTATTAGTTGTGTTCAAATCGGTCGATAAACATGAAAGCTATGTCGGATCAAAAATACCACTAAAATTTGTAGTTTTTGCCCCCCTGTTGCCCCCCTATTCAAAATTTAGATATTTGTATTATTTAGAAATGTAGATCGTGTTGAGAGGAACCAAACACCGTTTCATTTTTGAAAATCGGACGGGTAGATCTCGAGATCTCCGGGGGGGGGGGGGGGGGGGGACGGAATCCGCCCCCCCCCCCTGTTACAAATAGGGGTAGCCAGGAGCCTGTTACAAATAGGGTTAAGTGGTGATAGGGGGTGACTTTGTCAACCAAAAAAGGCGACCGGCTGCAGAACAGAATTTAATCTGCGTCATCATCGTCATCATCATCATCATCATCATCATCATCTTCATCATCTTCATCATCTTCATCATCTTCATCATCATCTTCCCCATCATCCATCCATCCCGCTACTGACGCCGCTCTATGTCCTGCAGACGAGATGGAGATTGCCAGGAAGAAGGGCATGTCCGACGCCGAGTTCTACTCCCGTCAGCGACAGGCGGCCGCTAACCAGATGCTACTCACCTCCGAGTTCCTCGAGTTGAAGCGCATTGAGGCCATTGGCGCCAACAGCAAGGTCTACTTCGGCGCCGATATTCCGAGTATGTTCATCGACGGGGCGGGGGCGGCGCCCTCCGCCGCCAACGTTGCCTTCGCAGTGCCTGAGGTCACGTCAGCAGCAGAGGCGGCGGGGAAGGCCGCTTCGGCCGCGCGAAGCGGCCCGGCGGCGGCGGCGGCGGCGGGAGCCACTAGCGCCACTCCACCTGCGGTGGCAGAGGGCGGAACTAGTGCTAAGCGCTGACGCGCCGCGGCGTTGTGGCGAGGGAGGGATGACAAGGGGTGACCGGGGTGTGATGTTTGTGTGATCTGTGTAATCCGTGTGATCCGTGTGATCCGTGTGATCCGTGTGATCCGTGTAATCCGTGTAATCCGTGTGGTCCGTGTGATTCGTGTAGTTCGTGTGAGTCGTGTGATTTGGATGGGGTGTGTCGTTCATCGAAGAAGTTACGTTCACCCGAAACCACCGGACT
>JAXIVJ010004109.1:85000-86611 GCA_036785665.1 Chirona hameri | reverse complement strand
TGAATACCAAATTTTCGTAAGTAGATCGTTCGTAAGAAAATTCTTAAGAAAATTGTCGACGTGAATACGGCCCCAGGCTTGGATCTTCTTCAAACGGAAATTCGACTTTCAATTGAGGAATTATCCTGGTCACTAAAACAAATAGGTCAAGCGGTCACGTGTCCCCCCCCCCCAAAAAACCGGCAAAGATGTCCCTCGGTTCAATGCGAGTTTCTTCAATATACAGGTTGGATGTCATAACTATAATGGTTTGTTCACTACGCGCCGCCAAATGTAGGCCTGCTGAGTGACCTCCGAAAAGTGTCCGAGGCTATATCTTGAAAACCGCTGCTCGGATAAGTTTTTCGTTGGCACAGCTGGCTTCCCCGCCTATGATAATCTCCTACACCAATTTACAGCCAAAAATACAATATGACCGTGTTCTGCCTTGGTCGATCTATCGTGGTATTTTCTATCAGCTCCTGGTATTTTCTATCAGCCATGCTTACGTCTTTTTGCCTTTATGTGAAAGGTTTGCGTCTCATTTTGCCGCTCCAGTGGTTTTCCCCTAAAATAGGCCCTGGGCAGAATACAGCAACTACCTTGACCGAAGCATCTCACTTCTACTGCAGGCCAGGACAACACACGTTTGATGAGGTATATATAGTCAGAGGCGGAACTTTTTGTTTTTCGTTGGGGTTGTAATTGGGTCGGCGACCGGGGGGGGGGGGGGGGGTAAAAGCGACTAATGATAAAAACGAAGTATGTGCAAAATTGAAGTTTAACACCTTAGAATGAACATAGGTTGTATTACCTCATTACTGACGTATTTTAGCAACAGCGAGGTGTGCAATCCTAAACAAATTGAAAGTATCATGTTGGGTCAAAGTAGGCAAAGGCTACCTCATGGTAGCTCACACAACAATAATCAGCCAATATCAATATTAAGGTTGTACATAAATGGTGTGATTCAGCAACTAGCCATTTCTTGCAAGAAAGGCACCTCCTCCTGGTGATGGTCCAGGTCCGGTCCTTTTATATATTACAGTGAGATATAAAAATACTTATAACATATTTGATATTTCCCACAACTCACAAGGCCATGGGTGGATAATTGTTTTCAAAGTTGCCCCGGCCGATGACAGGGGCGCAACCAAGGGGCCCTAGGGGGCACGTGGCACGTGGCGGTCCGTGAAGTTAGTGACGGAATCGGATTCGAATTCAACGTCGAGTAGCTATTTGCTTCAAAATGTGGGAACAGTTTAATTGGGGCACGCTGATCACGCAAATTATATTCATTTTGACATTCAAGGTCATCTTCAAAATCATCTTCAAGGTCAAAGGACGGGGTGGCTCAAAACAACCCGAAGTTATTGTCCGATCGCAAAACAAAATAATGGTATCATTCTATTCCTCGAGCCAATATCTAGGCGCAGCTTTCGAAACCTCACTGGAGGCAAATGACCTTGACCCTCATTTTCAAGGTCAAAGGACAAATAAGCCGAAGTTATTGTCCGATCGCCAAAATAATGGTCTCATTCGATTCCTCGGGTTAATATCTAGCCACAGCCTTCGCAAACTCACTCGTGGCAAATGACATTGACCCTCATTGTCAAGGCCATATGACGGGGC